>OVAN01000441.1:0-60580 GCA_900406275.1 Anastatica hierochuntica
TTTAAAATTTAATATTATAGTTTCTAGCGAGGTCAAATGTTAACATCTGTATATTTAGGATTATATTTTTGGCGGGATCGAATTTTAAAATTTGTAAAATATTTATATCTTATACAGGATATGCCAAATAGAATGTGCACTTCTTTATTTTAAAATTTATATAATAATTTTTATTATTTAAATAAAAATCACATGATTAAAAATTTAAAAGTTAAAAATTTTAAGATATCATTTTTTTAACATCTAATTATATTGAAATAAACAAAAACTAAAGAGAGTTTAAGTTTAAGCATAAAACAAAGGAAAATAAACCACACAAGCTCACTTTTTGTCCAATATTATATCAGTTGAAAATTTGAAAGTCGAAAATTTTTACAAATCAAATCTAAAATTTACAAAATTTTAATGTCGGTATATTATGCGGACCAACTAACTAGTCTAAGTAATGTACCAAATCACATAACTTCACACGTGCCTACCATAACTTCATGCCTCTTTCTTCACCACACGTTGTCTTACACGTGTGCATATATACATACATAACTCATCTCCAATGTCCATTTTCCTCTGTTTGACTTTCGATCAATCGTAGAAGAAGACGAAAAGGTAACAAAGAAAAAACAATCTTCTCTCTCCTATTCGTTTTCGATGGTTCACCCATTGATCTGAATATATATATTTTCTTTAATCTAATGTAACAACACATTGTTAGATTTTTGAAGAATAAGCGGCGGGATTTTCTTGCCGGGGAAAATGGGGAAAGCTAGAGGAGTTAACAGCGGCGGCGGAGAGAGCTCTCTCGATTATCTTTTTGGATCTAAAACCAACAAGCCAGCCGCTATCACCACCGGAGATAAAAAGAAGACGGCGGAGGAAGAGAAGAAGCAGATGTCGGCGGGTGTAAGAGGAAGCCCTAATAATTACTTCAGAACAGAAGGACAAAACTGTGGAAACTTCCTCACGGTAATAATGATTTGAATTTAGAAACTGATTTGAGAAAAAAGTAAAACACAAAAAAAAAGTGTGGTGTTGAACACAGGAGAGACCATCGACGAAGGTTCATGCTGCACCAGGAGGAGGATCTTCTCTTGGTTACTTGTTTGGATCTGGATCTGGAAAATGAGTTTGGTTTTTGGATCTCAAGTCAGCATTTGCATCTCAAGTGTAAAAAACTGTTTAAATTTTTTTTTTTTTCATATCCTTGAAAACTGGTGATGGATTCTTGTGCTTGGTGATGAATGTTTTTGGATTTGGACGTTTCTTGTGTGTTTCTTGAAAAAGACAAAGGTTCTGTCAATTTATGGTATGAATCTTTCTCAATCCAAGAATTGATTCTGAATCGTTTTGATCCAAATGTATGCTGTAGGAGTAGGGCTCAGGGATTCTGAGTTACCTTCTCATTTGACTTACCTTTTGGATCCGTTGACTTGTCTGAACACTGATGTTTCAATTCATCTCCTAGTGTTACCATATTTGGCTACCAACCATCAAAGTAAATGCTAAGTAAAAACGTTTTAAGCTCGTTGCTTCCTCAAACCGTGAATCAGAGACTCTTATTGTTCCGTTTACCACTTAACATAAGGTCGAGATCAATCTTTGGGTCTTTAGTGAACCCTTAAGTATTCAGTGTAATAAGCTATACATTGTATTAGCAATGCTTGTTAAGGAATACTGTAGCAAAGTTGAGATTGTTGAATCTGCCAAACTTCCTTGTGCCTCTCTCTCGAAACACACTTTTCAGACAGGTGAAGTAGTTTTGCATGCGATTGTCTGTCCATTAAAAATTTTCGTACGGTTTGATTAAAAGACTGAATTTTGTCGTATCGAAGCACGACCAAGGTTTGAACCCTGGCTTCGTGAGACGACAACAGAGGTGGTGCAACCACTAACCCACATGCTTGAAATTTAGAAATCTCCGGTTTGATTTTTTATGAAGAAACTGATACTAATAATAACATTAAGACAAGAACTTAAATAGGAGATTTTTCTTTTTTAAGGAAATAATTGCTTAAGAAGATGGTAAGCTAAAGTTGGGAGATATGTTTGTGTCAGAAGATGACTCATGACCAATCCCCCCCCCCCACACACTTTTCTTTTGTCTTCAACCCCAAGTTAACTTGTCACTTCTTTTCTCTGAATCATTAGGGTTTCAGTTTCTTAAAAAATATAAATAAAGAGAGAGTTGAGATGTTGTGTTCGGACAAGAACACGTCTGTTTCTGTTTATCAATCACCATTAACATTGCTTAAAGTTATGGGAAACAAGAAAGAATAAATTTGGAGAATGCAACAACAAGTTGGTAAAAGCCCATCTACATACCAAAAACACTCTCATCAAATAATCTCTCAAAATTTTCTGTTTATATCCCTACACTCATCAATATCCAATTATTCCTGAAGAAAAGAAGGATAAGAAGAAGATACCTGCAATCAATTTCCTTATATATTTCTTAAGGATAAACAAAAGATGAGACTCTTCTTTTGTTTCTGCGTCTCCTTCTTCATGATCATCTTTAGCGCAAGTGAGTTCTCCATATTCATTTTAGCCCGCTATCTGCAAGAAACCTTAGAAACTTATTTTCTTATACTGTTTTTATTACAGCTGCTTATGATCCTTTGGATCCTAATGGGAACATTACAATCAAATGGGATATCATGTCCTGGACAGCAGATGGCTATGTGGTAAGAATCGTCTGTGTGCGCTTGTGTTCACGTTTGAAACCTGCACAAAACTCTCATCATCTCTACACATTATATGTGTTTGCAGGCAACGGTAACTATGAACAACTTCCAAATGTACCGGCACATTCCAAACCCAGGTTGGACTTTAGGCTGGGCATGGGCAAAGAAAGAAGTGATTTGGTCAATGGCTGGTGCGCAAACAACAGAACAAGGAGACTGTTCCAAGTTCAAGGGAAATGTACCTCACTGCTGTAAGAAAACCCCGACGGTCGTTGATCTCTTGCCAGGTGTCCCTTACAATCAACAGTTCTCAAACTGTTGCAAAGGCGGTGTAGTTGGAGCTTGGGGTCAAGATCCATCTGCCGCTGTATCACAGTTTCAGGTTAGTGTTGGTTTGGCTGGAACTACAAACAAGACTGTCAAGCTTCCTAAGAACTTCACGCTGCTTGGTCCCGGGCCTGGTTACACTTGCGGTCCTGCCAAAATCGTGCCATCTACCATTTTTCTCACGACCGACAAACGGCGAAAAACACAAGCTTTGAGTAAGTAAACATAAAAGGAGAAATCTAGAAAACAAAGACCATAACTTGATTCGATCTAATCTCAGGTTTCATTTTAGTTGATTATGAGCTAATCTTTTACAAATTTCATAGAAAGTAGCCAAATGAGCTAGCCTTCAGACGGTTAGATGGATGTATATCACTTTTATATATGTTGACAAGTGAGTCGGCGCTACACCTTCACATCTAACCATCTGATTAGCCTGAGTCTGATTGCATAGGAAAGCTCTCTTGGATATATCTTCACAGATTTTTGAGAAAGATCAGCCCATAAGAAGATAGATATTGAATTAGATTTTCAACGTCATGTAGATGGAAAGATGATTTTAGTAGCTGACGAAATTTGAGGGTTTAGATTTAACAATCTTAAAATGGAACAGATCAATGTTGAAGAAGTTCTGTTTCCATTGTTTGCAATATCCTCAACTTTAAATTATCTTATATTTCCTTCTTCTATATGCATCATTGAACTCAAAACATCATTTAAAACTAATGTTTCTGCAGTGACATGGAATGTTACCTGCACATACTCACAGTTTCTAGCCCGAAAGCATCCCAGCTGTTGTGTTTCCTTCTCTTCTTTCTACAACGACACCATAACTCCTTGCCCGTCTTGTGCCTGTGGTTGCGAAAGCAAAAAGAACTGCGTCAAGTGAGCAAAAAAGAAAAACCTAATCAAATTAAATTCAAACTCTTGGTTATCCCCCTAAACTGATCAATATTTTCTTGCAGGGCTGATTCTAAGATTCTAACCATGAAAGGTCTCAACACACCGAGAAAAGATAACGCTCCTTTGCTACAATGCACACATCATATGTGCCCGATAAGAGTTCACTGGCACGTTAAAGTTAACTATAAAGACTACTGGCGAGTGAAGATAGCAATCACAAATTTCAATTACCGGATGAATCATACGCTATGGACTCTAGCAGTTCAGCACCCAAATCTGAACAATGTGACTCAAGTTTTCAGCTTTGATTACAAATCAGTTGCTCCTTATGGATCCATAAGTAAGTCTGTTCCTCATTACAAACAACGTTTCAACTTTCTTAACAAAACATTGAAGAAAAGAGTAAATCTATTTTGTTATGCAGATGATACTGGAATGTTCTATGGAACGAAGTTTTACAACGATCTTCTAATGGAAGCAGGACCTTCAGGGAATGTACAATCAGAGGTTTTGCTACAGAAAGATGAAAAGACATTCACATTCAAGCAAGGTTGGGCATTTCCGAGAAAAGTTTACTTTAATGGCGATGAATGTATGTTACCTCCACCAGATTCATACCCTTTTCTACCAAACTCTGCAAATCGAAACTTTGCTTCTCTCTCGAAACTATCATCACTCACCATTCTTCTTCTATTCATCTCAATCTGGTGATTTTTGATTCTGATCCAACTGGGTATTTTTGTTTTGTGTGGACAAAGACTAAAATGTGTTTTCGTTACAGAACATGATTAGGGATATGTAAGGGTTTTCTTACCTTCATCATCACCGCCATTGTTTCAATTCTACTCGATTCGAAGCTATTTTGTTTTTGTTACCATTGATTGAGATGAAAGAACAAAAAGCTATAATAGTAAAAGAGCTTTTTAAGTTGGGTCGAATTAAGCCCATTACACTCTCAGCCCAACGTAGTCCGTAAAGTATATTATTCATTCACGCCTTTTGGTACATTCGCATGTGTATAATTTTCGTTTGTTCCAAACGGCGTTTTCTTTGGGAGACGCTTTTTCGTTTCTTAGTCTTTATGAAGTCAGTTTGCACCCGATTAAAAATTTGACTACTATCTAGGGTGCATGAAACTCGATTATAGATTTGTTTCCTGTTTTGGAAATGTTTCAGAACATAAACTTTCGAAATTCCGTTGGAAACACGTTTTCTAAAAAATTTCAATATAGAAATATGATGGAAACTTGTGTTTCCTTTTTAAAAACTCACCATTCCATTTTGGAAATGCAATAGAAACTTACTTTTAGTTTTAAAATAATACTCTCTCTGTTTCGCAAAAAGTGTCATTTTGACATTTTCAATATTAAGATAATTTTTAAAAAGTCTTACATACCCTTCATTAATACTTTAAAAACAATTCTCTCTCCAATTAATATATTAAAACAGTGAGGTTAAAACCGGAATTTCGTTTATAAATTTGCATTGAAAATGTAAAACGATACTTTTTGAGAAACGGAAGGAGTATATGTAAGGAATTGTGAAAAGAATGGAGCAACTACAAGTTTATACACATTCAGTAACAAAAAACAATATTATTCCGCGAAAAGCAGAAGATTTAATATTTGTACATATTAATCTCCATCTTCTATAAAAAAAAAAGTCTAGCATACAAACATGGTCCTAATCATATGCGAGATGATGGAGGTGTTGAATTTGATTCACTAAATGAGATCAATTTGGGAAGACTTTAGTATGAGGATCTCTCTCTCTCGACGAACGAGAGTTGGAAGCTATTTTGTTGATAGAGCTCATAAAAGAGATTGAAAATGATGATTTTGTTAATCTTTGACTTTTGATGTTGTGATCTTATCATTTGTTAAGCTATTTAGATATTTAAGTATTGGATTTATGTTATTTTAAATTCTTTTTAATAGGATTCTAATGTTTAATGTGTATGTGTGTGTGTATATATATATATACACACACACGCTTCAAAAATGTTTCTTTTTTTAAAATTTTCAAAAATCATGTCTCCATTTTTCGAATCGAGTACCTTTTTTCCTTTCCATGCAACCTAGATTATTATGTTATTTTTAATGAAGTAAATAATTAATTAAAAATTATCGTTAATAAATTAATTTATCATCATTAACTTATATATTAAATATAAAATCAGTATATCAAATTAAAAGTTAGGATAGTTGAATAATATATTACCCTTAATAAATAAATAACTAATAACAAAATTATCATTAATAAATTAAAATTTTCGAATCCCCTCCAAATGTGATTAATATTCTATTTTATCAATTGTAGAGATTGTCATAGCTTAGTGGTTGATGTTCTAGTGCTCAATTCAATCATCTGGAGTTTGACTCCATCAGATCGCGTTGTCGCAGTCGTAGAGTTTGACTACAAATCTAGTATTGTCGATCCAAATAGTGACAAAATTTTATCATCATTAATAAATTAATTTATTACCCAATAATAAGAAACAAAAAATAATCATTGAAATATTTCAAATATTGAATAAATTAATTTCTTTTTAAAATAAAAATTTTATTCAAAATTAGGTTTGATGAGTTATTTTAAAAAATAAAAAATAGCTTTTTAATGAAAGAAATAATAAAGTGTTTCGAAAAACTTGTCAAAAAATTAATTCAAATATAATATATCTAAAATATTTAACGGCTTCTTTTTTAAATGTTTTATTTGTTCCTTTTAACTATTACTAGATGATGGTCCGTGCACGTGCACGAGCAAGGTTTAATTTCCATAATTTTATGTTATAGATTAATCTAATCGGTTATCATTTATTATAACTTTGTGGTTGATGATTTTTTGTATTTTTAGGAGTTAATAAAAAGTATCAAGTTCAATAAATATTCAAAATAATCTAAGAAATTCAAAATTGGAATAAAAAAATTAATGTTTTAAAATAATTTTTTGTGTCGTGGTTGGTTTCTCGACACTCCAAATCTTGACTTTGTACACCCCAAAGCCACCTATTTCAAAAATTTAAAAGTGTTTCAAAATCTTAAGCAATTCTCCTGAAAAGTGAAAAAATCAATGTGAAACCTAAAAATTACCACATACAAGAATAAAGCATCATAACAAAATATTACAATTTTTTTTTCTAATTTGAGATTATGCTTCTTTGAGTATAGTGATTCAATGGTTGCCTTTATCTTGTCCAACATTTTATAGAACTTTGGACCCCTAAACTCAATCACCCCGAATAGAGGAAGAGAAAACACCACTAAAGTCTCAACAAGAACCCGATTGTATCATTGATGGAGCGCTTTGATGATTTCATTATATAACCTTAAAAACATTATTTAGGTTTTTCTCACCCCAAAATAATTAATTCCTCTAACCCCAAACTTTTTTTTAATGTTTTTTGTTTCTTCATAAATGGGAGGTGACTTTGTAAAAATCTCAATATTTTTTTTGTCAACACACATTGATCAGAAAGTCATTCCGGAATTGGTAGCCCAACTCGGAGGATAAGAATCTACAAAAATATAATCAGTCAAAATAATCTGGTATCTCGGGCCAGACAGTCAGCTTATGTATTCACTGTATGCAGGATGTTAGAGAGTGAGAAATCTGGATAATATCCACGAATGCGCTGAAAATCTTGGATGTGCATAAAGAAGGTTGGTCAGTCACTCAAGTTTTGCACGATGTTGAAAAGCTCTATACTATTCGCCTCAAAAAACTGGCAATTTATTCTTCGAGTATGGAGCACTTCCATTGCCCACAACAATTCTTCCCATCTTTGAGTGCAAAGGTGAAAGACTCCATAAAAAACATTTCGCTCTAACTAATATTACCGAATTATCTTTATCTTGACAAGTCCATCCAAGACCAGAAGTGGGGTCTGATTGTTTCCAAAATCAATCTATTTTACACATTAGTCCATCAGGCCTTGTACTCTCTATACATGTATGTCCATCAACCAGGTTTGGTTGAGCATGCACTTCTTCCTAGGTTACCAAGTCAATCTCTCCATTCTTTAGGATATATTGGATTACTAACTGTACACCTTGGAACACCATTTTATTTCTAGTTTTCTAAGTTAGCCATAATATTTAAGGAAAGATGTCCCATTTCCTACATTGGTTACTCATGGGGTTTCGCCAGAATAGATAATCCACATTAGTATAGAGTGAATCTGTACGAAAATCCTCCGGAAACCGAAATTCGCCCTATAATAATTTTATGTTGAAATAAGTATCCATATATCCTGATAACCACTTGGCTCAATATAAGCAGTGCATGTTCACATTGGTCGTGGCTATTCAGGAAGAATGTCGAGAAGCTGTGATGTGTAAGGGATTTGGATCCAGTCTAACGGGATCGACACTTCAATGATTCATTGGCCTAGCTAATGGGGCAATTTCCTCCTTCGCCTAGCTCACGAATCTCTTCGTGGAGCAGTTTGCAAAAAATAGAAGTTGGGGAAAACGACAGATGATCTATATGAGATTTTGCAACGGCACTCTGAACCATTGTGAAGCTACGATGTCCGCTTTAATAATGGGAAAATCTCTATTCCTGGGTGTAAAGCCTCCACCACCATCTCCGCTTGTAAAAGAGGATTGCTCTTCGACGGAGATCTCTACAAAGAACTCACCTAGTACTAGTGCAAGACCATGGAAGATGTGCTCTCCCAGGTCTGGGCATAAATCAAGTGGGAAGAAGACCCCTTACCACAAATTTACTTTGACAAGTAATAGCAGTTTGCAAGAAGAGATTCAGCTCCAAAAAGAATCTCTTCATGGAGCAGTTTGCAAAAAACAAAAGTTGGGGAAAACGACAGATGATCTATATGAGATTTTGCAACGGCACTCTGAACCATTGTGAAGCTACGATGTCCGCTTTAATAACGGGAAAATCTCTATTCCTGGGTGTAAAGCCTCCACCGCTATCTCCGCTTGTAAAAGAGGATTGCTCTTCGACGGAGATCTCTACAAAGAACTCACCTATTACTAGTGCAAGACCATGGAAGATGTGCTCTCCCAGGTCTGGGCATAAATCAAGTGGGAAGAAGACCCCTTATCACAAATTTACTTTGACAAGTAATAGCCACATGTCGCTATAAACAAAAAAAGTAGCCGTTGTGAAAACCCTAAAATAAACCAGAGAAAGAGTCGTCTACTCGAGGCAGCTCACGAAGCTATCATAGACCCCTAAGCGTCGTGGTGACCACGTGGCCCGACGCTTCCAACTTGTCTATTTATGCAGGACATGTCAAATGAAGTGTGTATTACCTACTTTTAAAATTCATATAATAAAGTGTATTGACTAAATAAAAAATACTATGATTAACATTTTGAAATAAAGAATTCAATATATAATATATACATTTTTATATATCATTCTAAACAAAGTTGTGCCCTAATAAAATATAATTATGTTACCAATTTATCAAATTTAAAAATATTTACAAAATGTTTATGCTCGCGTTATGTGCAGATCAACTAACTAGAGTTCCTTAATAGTATTATATTCATAGTCTATTATTTGTTAATTCCAAAAAATCATATCAAGAAGAGTAATTTTAGTTAAAATCCTATTTCATACATATGGTTATGAAACATTATTTTTCGTAGTGAATTAGTCTATTTATTTTAATTAAATTTTTAATATTATTTATCATCGACTTTACAAAATATAATTCAAAAAAATAATTTTAGTCAAAGTGATCACTATTGAAATTCAACTTTACATATTCAATATATTCCACATTATGAAAATAAAGCAAACGAGGTAATTATTCGATATAAATAATGCTTAAACAAAAAAATATTTGAAAAGAAAATGGGAAAAAAGTATGTTTAAATATAATAAAAATTATTGAGTTTACTAACAAAAAATTATATAGGACAAAATAAACAATGATAGGACATAATTAAAACTGTAAACTTGTGAGTTCGTGAATGTAAATTATGTGAATTGCATGAAAAAATTATTAGCATAAAATTAATTATGAAACATTTTTTCCAACTAGGATTGATATTAAAACGACAAACGGTATAAAACAAAGTCTTGAAAACAGAACAAAGAAAGAAACCACATTACAAAGAAAACATAGGTAACAAAGATACAAAAAACTAAAACCAAAGTTTGGCAACATCTATAGTGAAGAAGATTAACAATAGGTATACATTCCAATGGTTTATTCTCCATCTCAAGAACAAGAACTAACTACCGCGGCGGCCCTGCTTCCACATACAATTGTCATCGGTTCTCTATGGTAGTGCTCCATGCAAAGAAATGCACTTCGATTAGCATTTGACTTTTATAAGATCATCTTTCACTATGCAATGCGAGTTAAAGCATGGTTCAATTCTTGTGCTTGAAATTTAAATGCATGTCAATTCGGTGGCCGAGTAATAGCCCCAACTAGCTTTTTGATATCACAAGAAAACGTCACTCGTGAAATTCGAAGACTGGCAAATTTTTCTATCGCCCATAGATACTTTTGTGTTTAACTTCAACAAGATCATTGATTAAACTAAAAGCTCTATAACTATGCGATAATACCTTACCATTGCAATCTCGTAAATCCAAGATGTCCCATCAGTCTTCTTTTTCTAGGACCATGTTACTCTGATATTGCATTTTAATCAATTACCTGTTACAGGTGTCCATTTACTCTTAGTATCATGATCAATCAAAATCGTTTGACTCTCTTTAATAATTGAAATATATTGAGCAAGAAACCACTCCTTTGTATCATTTACTATCTTCCTCACACTGTCGATCAGATCAAACTGTCTCCCTTCAAAAATCACCAACCACCCGACACATGCCCTAGACTAAGAGTAATCGACCATGTAATATGCTATGCCAACTGAAAGAGGGTTTGGGACCCAACCCTGCAGTCAGAAACTCAATGGTGGGAAAATAGATACTCTTTAGGACACGAGTAAAGAGTGACTGAGGATCCTTGAAAACTTTTGAAGCCTGTTTCGCTAACAATGCTTGATTGAACAACTCAATATTTCGAAAACCCATACAACCACTCTGTTTCGGTAAGCACATTTTCTCTCAACTAATATACTGTAGCTAACGTTTATCCTCCGTTGCACTCCACCAAAAGTTGGAAATAACACTCGTAAAACTTTTACATGTAGTTTGGGGCAATTCGAAACAAGTCATTACATATATAGGAATTGGCAAATCCACATATTAGATGAGGAATTCCTTTCCTCTTGCAGATAGAATGCGAGAAAACCATACTGCTGAGCTAGATTGAAGATTTTCTCGAATGAAAGCAAGCAGTGGACTTTAGGCTGGAGAAACAATCTATAAGACCTAAGTAATGTTTAGTAAACTCCATCGGCCCCTTCATTTTGAATATGAAGCTTATCTTTAATTGTCTTCTTCATATCCTCATATATTCAAGCTCTAAAGATAACTAAAGACTTTGACGCATTGATGAACTAGCCAGTTGTCTTGTCGTACACATTCAGAATAGATAGCAACACTTTACATTTCTCAACCGAAGCTTTACATAGAAAGAGACTATCATCGGCAAACCGAAGCTTTACATAGAAAGAGACTATCATCGACAAATAAGGGATGATGAATCGTCGGTCCTTGTGAATCAAATTGAATACCTTGCAACCTGCCTTCTCCCTCAGCTCAAACGAAGACATGTATCAAACCTTCTGTACATAACACGAATAATAAAGGAGAAAATATTTCAACTTATCATAAGCCATGTTCGGGATTCACTACGCCATTCGATTGACCATTGATAAAAATTGAATAGGTGAAAGATCTTACGCAGAACATCACCCACATAATCCAGTGTTCGTGAAAACCCATAACCAATAGCAAACTCTCCAAATATGTCCATTCGTCTCGATCTTATGCCTTTGAAATATTAGTTTTTATCGTCATAAATTCAGTAGGTATTTTTGGATTAACTCTTGAGTTGCACACAAGTTAATGTGCAATAAGTATAATATAAGATATCCTTCTTTTCTCAACAAAGGTCGATTGAGTGAAGGAAGTAAATGTATGCATGATAGGTTATAATTGGGACACCAAAACCTTTGAGATAATTTTGTATATCATCGAGCATAGACTGATTGGCCAAAGATCATTCAAGATTGTATCAACTTCCTTTGTAGGGAGAAGACATACAAGGGTATAGTTAGGAACATACCATTTCTGAAAAGCTTGAGAATATCCTTTGTTACTCGTGGACCTATAATATCCAGTATCGTTGAAAAAACCAACCATTCATCCCATCTGCACTTGGGGTGCTAGAGGGATTAATCACAAAGACTGCATGTTGCACTTCTTCTTTCGTTACCTCAACTACATGATTAGAGCTCATATCATTAGTAAGCTTTTTCTGAAAACCATGGAGCAAAGTATGGATTTCCTGAGGGATAGAAGACTTTAACAAATTATTGAAATATGAGGTTGTTACTTGTCCCTTTTCCTTTTCATTAAAGTGAGGCAGACCACGAGCATCAACCAATTTTTGACCCATTGGCGTTTCAGTTAAACTGCAATGAAGAGTTAAAGAACTTAGTGTTGCGATAAGCATCGCTCAACCATTTATCCCGGATCCTTTGATGTCAATACATATCTTCCTTTCGATAAGCAATGACCGATTATCTTTTTAAATGAGCCATATGTCCAAAACAGGGATGAAGCGAAGAAGCATCTACCTCAATTCTTGATTTTAATTGTTGAATTCGATCATACAAATTATTGAACTTTGTTTCTTCCATCGACTCAATTCTCTTCTGCAAGCATTTATACGTGACAATATCGGTATAACATCGTAAGAATTAGCAAGATCCCAAGCTTTCATTATAGTTTCCCTCACATCAGATTTTCCAATCCATATGCGGTCAAAACGAATCTGCCAAGTAGTACAAGCTTAATTTCTAGCAGATTCATTAAAACTAGTCGATGATCCGATCCAGTACGATATAGAAATACTTGGTTAGCTTTGGTGAATTGGAAATTCTAGTTCTTATTGCCAAAAGCTCGATCGATTTTACGTTGAATTCAATGTTTATGCCTCATACCCGTCCATGTAAAGCCATTGCGCGTACTCTGTAATTCAACCATCTCGCAATTAAGCAATATATGCTGAAAAGAGTTGTCCCTTCGCTATGGCCCTCCCAACTTCTCACCGTTGTGTAAAATCTCATTAAAATTCCCAATTAAAGAGCAGCTTTGCTTTCGAGTTAGAGCGATACATGTTATCCTTTCCCATAAAATATGACGGTCACTAGGATCCTGAGCACCATATATACATGACAAGAAGAAATCAACACTACTCAATTGTACAAAACCTTCGGCAAATTTTTATTTACAAACTTGAAGGTTAGCCTAACATTTTACTTCCAGAAAATTGTGAGACCTTAGTCTAGATTTCTTTAACAGTTTGCGTTTTAATCGATTTTAGGCAAGTTTTTAGTCAAGTTATTCATCACAGAAATATAACTTAACTTAGAATAGGTAAATTTTGAGGTTTTAAGTACAATGATCAGCATATCATAAGCTACCACTGTTTGCTATAATATATTACATTGACTTAATCATCTACCCTTAAACAGTTAGTTAAAATCCATCAATCCTCCCCTTTCCATCCTTGGATTTGCGTGCTCCTTAGACAGACGGACCATCTTGGCCTTAATCAGAACCTGCATTCACATAGAATGCATCAGTAAGGAAATGTTGAGTGAGATCGGTTATCCCGTGCCACCAGACACACATAGAAACAACATGTTTATTAATCAGTTCATATATCCAGTTAATTCAGTTTAATCGAACTTATAGTTAGTTTTAATTTTAATCATGTAAATTCGGCCTTCGGTCTTATCAGAATACAATGAATGCGGCTAATGGCTTATATAATCAGTAAACTTGTCCATCAACCATACAAATAATAAAAACTCAGCCATCTACCATCAAATAAGCATTCACGGCCCATCGGCCTTCACAGAAAACTATGAAAGGCTATAGTCCTGAACTCACCTTAGCCTTAGGATTAAATGTTTTTGGTTTAGATGTTGCAGACAGTCTCTGCAGTCGGTTCTCCTGGAAAATCGCTTCAGTCAGTCACTCGACTCAGTTGGTTCGTTAGTCTCTTGGCCAAATCTCCTTAAAACCACCTAAGTATTTTTGACTTCTTTCTTTTATGTGAGGTATGAGAGAAAGCATCACCTTCTTCCTTTTAACCCATCGAAATCCAGCGTTTGGCCTAAGTGTAACCGTTTGGGTGCGTTCACTTTGGGAAGTAACCGTTCTCACCCTTTTCCTTGGCAAAAATACCATTTTTCGCGTGAAAACCTTAGATAACCGTTCTCGCCAATTACTTGGGCGAAAATCCAAAGGACAAAGCCAACTGCTTTGTCTGAATCAGTCCAGCCATTTCTGAATCCAACCAACCTTTTTAGATCCGACAAGAATAATTGCTTGGTCCAAACTAACCAGCTAGCTCAGATCGACCATCCTGTTCTGAACTGTCCAACTCAGTTAGCTCAACTCAACTCTACTTTCCAGCTCAACTATCAAGCTCCAACATACTAATTTCCTCCCTTACGCACAATCAGACCAGTCCATCTAGCTCAGTTCAGCTCAGTTCTCCGATCAGATCATGTTCCTTTATGCTTGGATCATCTTGATTAGATCCCATACTTGACCAAGCCATCCGATCATATCCATGATCTTGGTTAAGTTCGCATTTGGATGCCCCTTCACTGATTTAGTCCAACCACGATCCTTGATTCGGTCCAATCATTGCCATTGATCTCAATTTGGAAAAGTAACTCATAGTCCATCCATGATCGAATGAGTAAACCAGGTCATGGTCCATCCACGACCAAGTGTAAGGTACAACCAATCCGACTATACCCGCTCGCTTATAGTAGCATAACGACCATTTTATGATCTGTCACCAGTGTACATTATCCTTACTTAAGGAGTCATTGAACCATCTTTGGTCCCATTTTCAACACTTAGTCAAATTTTCCTTGGTTTTTTCATCTAGTTTATGCATCTTTCATGGCTTGAACCATATTCTTGTTTGAATTTTTGAACAAGGGTAATACAACTCTCCCCTCCTTGGATTAGACTCGTCTCGAGTCTTAGTCTTTTTCGACTCTTCATTCTGTTTTTTCAATCCACTTAAGAAATTCAACGTTTATCCTCTCTTCTGGTTCCTATGTAACCTCTTCCTCACCATAACAATCTCAAATTACTTGGATCATTTTGATCTTTCTCTTTCTTTATGTCTTGACCTTCTGTCCACAACCCGAATTGGTCTTCCTTCAACAGTTAAGTTTTTCTTCAAGTCTGGTGGTGGTTCAGAAACCACTTTGTACCTATCATAGATACACTTCCTTAGCATCAAAACGTGGAACACGTGAAAAGCAGTCATGGATTGTGGCCATTCCAGTTTGTAAGCCACTTTCTCAATCCTTTCCAGAATCTTGAACGAACCCATATATTTTGGACACAAATTTTCATACTGTGTAACCCATTCCTTACCCTTATAAGTCACTGTTTTCAGGTAGACTAAGTCTCCAACAGCAAATTCCAGCTCTTTTCCTCTCTTATCCGCATAACTTTTCTATATGTCTTGTGATTCTTTCATCTTAACCTTCAGAGCACAGATCCTTTATGTTGTCTGTTGAACAAAGTCTCTACCATAGATACTGCATTCACCAACTTGAGTCCAACACAATGGTTTTTTGCAACGTCGCCCATACAAGACTTCATATGGCGACATTTTGATGGTCGATAGATAATTGTTGTTGTAAGTGAATTTTGCCAAATGAAGATACTCTTCTCAATTACCACCCCAGTCCAGAACAAAAGCCCTTAGCAAATCTTCAAGTGTCTAGATTTTTCTTTCAGACTGTCCATCTGTCTGCGAATGGTAAGTTGTAGTCATGTTCACTCTAGTCTCAAATTTTTTCTGAAGTACCTTCCAGAACTGAGAGTAGAACTTCGAATCCTGATCAGACACAATACTTTTTGGTGCTCCATGCAATAAGAAAATATCTTGAACATACTTCTCTATCAACACCTCAACATTATCCTTCTTGTTCACTGCCAGAAAGTGAGCCGACTTGGTCAGTCTATCAACTATGTCCCAGATCACATCCTTCCTGTTGCACATCGGCAAACTAGTCACGAATTTTATTGTGATCATATCTCACTTCCATTCTGGAATAGGTAGATTCAGCTACAGGCCACTCGAAACCTGATGTTCTACCTTAACAAACTGAAAAGTAGGATGTAATGACCCTCAATAATAATTAAGAAATGAGCGAGATCCGATGAATGGCCGAAGAAAGATAATAGCCAAGGAGATGAACCAAAGACGAGTTTGGGTGAACGGTTTATATATTGATGGTTGATTAAGTATGGCTAAAGCCTTTCAACGGTATTGGCATGAGAGAATTGGGTAGGAATCGGATAATCGTGATTAGCATTATCAGAAAATGCCTTAATCACCAAAAAGGTCGAGAATGGATGCAAAAGAGTCGGAAATGAAAAATTCCAGCCCAAAGGACTTTGGCGAGTAGCCATGATCGGGACACAAGTGAGATTGGCCGAGAAATTAGTTTTTCAAGATCGTTTGAAGAGGCTTGCAGAATGTTGGTATGGAATATCTGCAAGAATTGTCGAGTGATTGGACGTATAGTGTAAAATGGAAGCCTAGTTTCAATTGAGCTGCTTGAGAAGAATAAATATTTTGTAGGTTAATTTTGTGAGGAACTGATGGTACGAGAAGGTTACTCAGAAAATTTCGTGAATAGGAAATGTCATCGCATCTGCCTAAAGTTCTCTAGACGGGTGAAAAAATTTTTCGGAAAATAATTCTTAACCTTTAAAGGCAAATGACTTTGGGAATAATTTATAAATATTTTTGGAAGAAGAAATTAATATTTTGGTTGAAGAAGTAATTTTTCTGACGGTTCTCAATAATTTTTGGTACAACCGAATCCGTAGAAAACGGTTCGTAAACTTTTAGATAAGCATTGTTCGGAAGCAAGTATACAAATAAGTATAGTTGGGTGGTGCCTTGTTCTCATGCATGGGAAAGGTGAGTAATGTCCACCCTCTTCTCTCCCATTGGTGAATTTGGATGGTCTCCACCCCTTCCCATTTCCACCTCCCTTAGTCTTCTACGTCCCTCCCATCTTATATAATGGTCCCCCCTTTAGTTTCCCCACAACACATTCCCATCAAAAAATAGAAAACCAAAAAGTAGAGAAAGAAAAATCAAAAGGTAATTTTCTAAGACTAGTCTTTTCTTTAATTAAATTAGTATAGTTATAGGTTGGGATTCCGACTCTGACTAATGGAACGTCGAGAGTTTTATTTTTCAATTTAATTTTAAGGGTTTTGTGGTCTGAAACTCTGTCGAAATTTTTGTAGGAGCCAATCCAACCTGAAACCATATTCAACCGCCTAAATCAAAACTTGAGGTGAGTCTCGGTTATAGGATAGATAATTAGGTGTGATTAGTTTCTGCAAAACAAGGGTATTGTGTGGAATCATAGGATCATGGATTTGATTAAAAAAATGGTGTGGACGTGGGAAATGGTTATCAAAAATGATATGATAGCATGATGGATATGTGATGCGTGTTGCATGATAATTGATAGTATGATATTGATGTTGATTATGTGTTGCATGTTGCTGTGAGAGATATTGGACTATATCGTTTGGGCCTCGTCTCAGAGGGTATATCATATATATGATGCATGTCATGAACTGTATAATTTAGTAATATCGTACGGGATCCAGATTGGAAGGTATAACATGTTTTGCAGGTGTAACATTTATGTGCAGGTATCATAACAGGTTCACTTTTTCAGGAACCCATAAGGATTGAAATGGCTCATCGGATAGGTGATGATGGCATGGTTCACCGAGTAGGAGACCATGGAATGGTTCACCGGGTAGGTGACCCAAGAGTAGATTGTCATGATAGTCACTAGTACCCTCTTTCTGGTGATCTGGTGATCTTGATGAGACTTTTTCTCTGGCTAGAAACTAGGTGTTAGCTGGCATGATCACCCGGATGCGTGCTACACGATGGTGTAAGAGTGATTATTTAAAAGTTGAGTTAAGACTTTGTGTCTTCGGTTTGGAGTTGCTCATCACGGAGGGAACCACTAGTGGCAAGGGGAAAGCTTCGCCGATCTTGAAGATCTCACATCCAGGAAGGGTGGATACTTGGAAGTCCAAAAGTTCAGAAGCGTGAATTACTTGAATGTTTATTTACCGCTATGCATGCATTATTGATTGCTTATTGCATGATTGAATAATTGGTGCTTATTTGGGAAAATTATTTACTCGTTAGGAAACCCGACTCACTGAGCAAATTAGTTGTTCATTAGAGTGTTTGTTTTACAGGTAAGCCTTAGCGGGTATTTGTTGGGCTAAAGAGTAGTGCTGGTTGGCATAGTACTTATGCCTTTTGTAAATGAGTACGCATTTTAATAAGTAATGGTTTGAAATGGTTGATCGTGTATATGTTTATGTAATTGAACCCAAGTACAATATGAATAAAAGATGTTTACCAATTATACTTGGGTTCCATATGATACTAGTCCTAGTTTGGGACAAACAAACTAGCAGATTTTGTCGACCAGTTAAATTCGTAAGGAACACGCATTCGATCTTTCGGTTTGGGTTGTCTGAATGTGTTTTAGGAAACTCGAGTTGAGAATCTGGATAGGCGGATGTAGCATTCTCGATATGGTGGGGGTTTTCTTGGTCTATCGTACATGTTCTTGTTTGATTGTTACACGACAAATTAAGTTAATTTCTTTTTAATTCGGATCGGGGGTGGTACAACGAATGTGGTATCAAAGCATGATTCTACATGTTCATATGGGATTTTGTTTTCAAAATTTTTATCGAGTTAAAGGTATCGCAAAAGGCAATTTAGGAGGCCAACATGTTAGGTAAGTTGGGAATAGGACTTACCTTTGGCATTGGTGCGGAATGTTTCCAATACGACTTGATGGTGAAGAGCCAGAGGAGACTTTATAAGGTGACAAACAACATGATTCATAGATTCTAGAATGTTACCTTGACATGAAGACGTCCCACAGCTACAGTGATCCATATAAACCTAACCGACACATGAACGTGAAGTTGTTAGACAACCCCCTGTGGATGTAAGAACGTATGATGAGGCCAAAAAGGATAGTGTGGAGATTCAAAGAAAGTACCATCAAAGCATGTTATACGTGAGGCAAGGCAAAATTATATGGAAGTTGACGAGCCATCTGATAGAAATCATGAAGATATACAAGGAATTATAAGGAGCAAAAATTCGTTAACTACCTCGGTTCAAGGGTCTACTTGATCGAATCAATCGACAATCAATAACAAAGATAAATCCAGCTATCTAGTGATCAACATCACCTCCCGAGTATCTCAAGATGGAGATAATAATGAGGAATCTTGGAACCACGAAATACCCTGGTGGTACCAACCCCTATGAAGCTGAAGCATGGTTGAGGGATTTAAAGAAAACGTTTGCTGCAACTCGATGTCCGGAAGAGTTCAAGAAAGATATCAATGTTTATTACCTAACTAAGGATGCTTCAGACTGGTGGGATAATGTGGAGAAACACTATGAAGAAAGATGTATCCGGTGGGAGGATTTTAGAAAGTAATTTGAGCAGAAGTATTCTCCAATGGAGGTACGAGATTGATTAGAGAGTCAATTTCTGGAGCTAACTCAAGAGAAATAAAATGTTCGTGAATATGAGGCGGAATTTACTCGACTTCTGAGGTACGCTTCTTATGGACCCGAAAAGGAAGGTGCTACAGTTCGAAAGTTTTTAAGAGGCCTATGGCCAGACCTATCGAGCCGAACAACAAGTGGTAAATTTTGATCATTTGTATGAACTAGTAGAGCGAACTGTTAATGTCGAAGAGGCAATAATCGAATAACAATCAATGGTGGGATTGATGATAAAACCTAAAGAGCATAGTTTACAAGAGATGCGAGAAACTTTTGAAGTGCAGTATAATAAAGGACAAGGTCGAGAGAGAAGTCAACATGAACGAGCAAGTGCATCCCAGAATGGTTTGTTGAACTGCTACAATTGTGGTTGACCTGACATTTAGCCAAAATATGTCCCAACAACAAGTACATGAAGGGCAACTCTAGTTGTGTTACTTGTTTTTTTTCATGTAGAAAGATGAGTCATCATGCAAAGTCTTGTCCTTGGCAACAATCTACTGAGGAAGTTACTCATATGAAACGATTGAAAGGACCAGTTGCCAAGCGTAGGTAATTGGTAATAAGTAAGTACTTTAGTTAGAATAATATGAGCCTTCATAGCCTCACAAGGGCCTAGCTCTAGGTAAGTTGGGTTTTTACTCATTGTGTGTTGATTGAAATGCATGCATTGCTTGGGAGATAAGTCATGATGATTGAGTAACATGCATTGGTCATGTGATGAGAAAGTAGAAATTGGGTTAGTTTATTGAAAAGTGGTTAGGTGATGGGTTCACCTATGTTTCGTCGGCACCCATGAAGGTGTCGTTAGTGTTTTGGGTGTTGTTCGGACTAGTTGAGTTCGAGAAAGCTTTTATGAAAATAAAAGCGTAAGGGCACACCATTAGAAAACCTTACCCTAAACCTTTATCTCGAGCTGGCAATGAAGTATGAATGGGTATGAAGACGAAGTGCAGTGATGTCTAAGCCAGGGGATTGATTCGTATGAAGTGATGATGAAACAATTGGAAGAGTGACAATTGAAACGTCAAGTGAGGATTATGTTGTTAGGCAAGAAGCATGGAAATTGAAATTCGTTAAGAGACAATTAGGGCAAGAATGCTAAGAAAAAAGAAAGAATCTGCTACATATATAAGTTATGGAAGAGGTGAATAACAGATGATACTGAAATGGGTAAAGAAGATGTGACCATGGAAGAGGATGAGATCGTAAGGTGAAGAAGGATTTATAGAATCATGAACTTACAAGTCATAGTGCAAGATAAGAAATAGATACCAAGATAAGACTTAACTACGACCGTGGAAAATAAGAAGCAAGTGATGAAGAAGAATGGAATAGTGGAAGTGAGAAAGATTTCGAGAAGAGTTAGGTATACTATGGATAGAATACCATGATATAATAGATGGAAGTCGAGGATGGAAACTCGAGTGTTACTACGAAATGAGAAAGTTTCTAAAGGAAGGACAAGAGACCAGTTAAATGGTGTGAGACACTTCGATTTTCAAGTTCAGATTTTGATGGAGCAGTTTATCTAGAACGAATCCTTGGAAAATTTAAAGGATTGAAAATGTTGTCGGATAATCCTAAATTGGAAAACAAGGAGATAAGAGGAGCAAGAGGTGGATATTCACAGATGTTAGAACGGATAAAAGGCATGTTGGAGGATGCAGAAGAAGATTGAAGTGATTAACCGATAAAGTCAAATCGACACTACCAGAATAGCATATGGGTAGGAAACCATAGGAAAAAGTCTAAAGAAGATGAATGTTTGTGAGAAGCGTACGAGAATAAAGATGGTTATAACACAGAGTATAAGGAAGAAGATGCTAAAACCTCAATAGTAGGATGAAAGGAAAGAAAATTAATGAGAAGAAGAATTACTGCAACTATTAAAGAGTGGAGGAAGAGATAATCTGAGGGCGAGAAAAAAATCGAGAATCAAAAGAAGTAGTTGTAGTTGTAGCATCTTCTGTTTGGTTGAGGGTTAGGGTTCCTTGATTTATCGTCCAAGTTCTTGTTTAATTGTTGCATGACCGATTAAGGTAACTTTGACCTGATCCAAGCTAGATGTGTTACACTGAAATGGTAACTATGAAAAGGTGACAAAAAGGAGAAATATGACAAAGGTAATTAGTGGAAATATGAAGGAGCAATTAATTCGATGTACTTGTAGCATTTTTAGTTTGGTGAAAGGTTAGGATTTATTGATTTGTGGTGCATGTTTTCATTTGATTGTTGCACAGTACGTTGAGGGAATTTAACCTGATCTGGGATGGGGGGTGATGCAACGAAGTGGATAAATGATTGGAAGAAGAAAGTTGATCGAGTGGAGATGTAATCAATGAAAGATCAAGATTACATGATCATATGGGTTGAGTACGAAGTAAATTGGTTTTTGAGGATTGAATGGAATACGAGGATTGAATGGTAGTAAAGATGAAAGTGCCACAAAGTCGAGCAAAAAAGAAGAAAAGACGAAGAAGTGAAAAGATAATGGAGAAATGGAATGACAATGATCGAGGAAATGTGGAGCGAAAGTTGATATGATAAGTCAGGATGATGCGATGTATTTTTTAAGAATTCGAGGATGAATTCTATTGGGGGGAGGGAGAGAGAATGTAATGACCCTAAAAATAACTAAGAAATGAGCGAGTTCCGATGAGTAGCCGAAGAAGGATAATAGCCAAGGAGATAAACCAAAGACGATTTTGGGTGAACGGTTTACGTATTGATGGTCGAGTAAGTACAAATATAGCCTTTGAACGGTTTTGACATGAGAGAATTGGATAAGAATCAGATAGTCGAGATGAGCGTTATCGGAAACCTTACTCTTCAAGGTATCTTTACATACTAGAGTTATCATAACGACATTACAGATGTGAGAGTTATGAATTTTGCAAACTGGTCGTATTTGATTGGTCACGATCTAGACGTATGCGCGCTCCAAGGAGCACTCCGACCAAACCAGAATGTTTCAGGCTATGATTCAAAAACTTTTAGATTGTAAAGCCACCAAGGGATCAAGACAAAGTGAAATCACTTGAAAAGACATTGGGAAGAATTAGTTATGAATTTTCAAAGTCAGCAGATTTTCAGCTCGTCTATAAAGCCTGTTCGTGTGAATTCAAGCTCAAATCATCCATGTAAGGGAAATTCGACCAGACCATTATCATATTTTTTTTTGACTCGTTATAATCAAGAAAACCAAGTAATTGAAGAAGCAAACCAGGAGGATTCGACCAAGATGTTAATTGCTCGATTTTCAGCATTCAGTTTCAGCATTGGTTTTTAGATTTAGATTTTTAAATTATTTCTGGTTTATTTTTGGTTTATTTATGCGACAATTAGGTCTTATTTTATGGTTTATTTTCATGGAACCCTAGGAGAATTAGACTTATTTAAGTTGTATTCTGCAGACATTGAAATTAAGTCATCGAAGTTTTAGCAAAGTTGCTTTTTTTCTTCACAGCGATTGTGAAACCCTTGTTCATCATCGAACATCTCTTAGCTACAGAGTTCATTCTCTAAAGGCTTTATCTTTAAGATCAAAAAGGGAGTTCATTCACCCGATCTAAAGATTTATCTATCCTTCTACCCATTCGCCAAATCCATCGATTCTCATCTATCATCTTTTTCATCCATCTTCTACCTCTCATCTTCTTTTCTTTATAATAAAAAACCCAAAGAAAAACCAAACAGAAAAGTTCAGATCTCTTTTTCAGAAAATTCAGGGATTTAATCAACCGAGAGCCAACCAAGGTTGCATCACACCACCCTTTAGTTTTTCCACACCACATTCCCATCAAATAATAGAAAACCAAGAAGTAGAGAAAGAAGAATCAAAAAGGTAATCCCCTAAGAGTACTATTTTCTTTAATTAAATTTTTAGTATAATTTTAGGTTGGGATTCTGGCTCTGGCTAACGAAATGTCGGGAATTTTATTTTTCAATTTAATTTTAAGCAATTTGAGGTTCGAAACTCTGCCAAATTTCTGTAGGAGTCGAACCAACCTGGAACCATATCCAACCGTCTACTTCAGAATTTAAGGTGAGTCTCGATTATAGGATGAATAGTTAGGTGCGATTTGCGCTTGCAAAAAAAGGTATTGTGTGGAATAATAGAATCACAGAATTGATAAGAATATGGTGCGGACGTAGAAAAATGGTTATAAAAAATGATATGATGGCGTGATGGATATGTGATGCTTGTTGCATGATGGTTTTATACTATGATATTGATGTTCATTATGTGTTGCATGTTGATGTGAGAGATATTGGGCTATATCGTTCGGACCTCGCCTCGGAGGGTATAGTTTATATATGATGCATGTCGTGAATTGTATGATTGAGTTATATGGTACGAGCTCCAGCTCAGAAAGTATAACATGTTGTTGCAGGTGTAACGTTTATGTATAGGTATCATAACGAGTTCGCTTGTTCACGAACCCGTAAGAATTGAAATGTTTCACCGGTAGGTTACCATGACATGGTACACCGGATAGGTGACCATGGAAGGGTTCACCAGGTAGGTGACCTAAGGCTCCATGGACTCTTCTTCAGGGGTGATCCGTGAGGTTCCGACATTCAGGTAGAATGTCTTGATAGTCACTAGTATCCTCTTTTTGGTTATCTAGATGGGACTTTCTCTCTCGTCAGACACTAAGCGCTGGTCGGGATGATCACTCGTATGCGTGCTATACGATGATGTAGGAGTGAGTATTTGAAAGTAGGACTATTAAGACTTTGTGTCTTCAATTTGAGGTTGATAATCATGGAGGGGAACCACTAATGGTAAGGAGCAAGCCTCACCGATCTTGAAGATCTCACATCCCGGGAAGGATGGATATTTGGAAGTTCAGAAGTTCAGAAGCGCGGATTACTTGAATATGTATTTACCGCTATGCATGTCTTATTGATTGCTTATTTCTTGATTGAATAATTGGTGCATATTTGGGGGAATTATTTATTTCTTGTGAAGTCCGAATCACTGAGAAAATTAGTTGCTCATTATACTCTTTGTTTTGCAGGTAAGCCATAACAGGTATTTGTTGGGTTGAGGAGCAGTGCTGGTGGTGTAGTGTTTATACCTTTTGTAAATGAGTATGCATTTTAATAAGTAATGACTTGAAATGGTCGACCGTGTATATGTTTTATGTAATTGAACCTAAGTACTATATGTTCCATATAATCCTTGTACTAGTATGGGGCGAACCAACTAGCGGATTTTGTTGGCCGACTAAATTCAATAGTAACGAGCTTTTGGGTTTTCGGTTTGGGTTGTCTGAATGTGTTTTGGGAAGCTCGAGTCGAGAATCTGAATGGGGGGATGTAGCATTCTTGTTCTGGTGGGAGTTTTCTTGGTTTGTCGTGCATATTCTTGTTTGATTGTTGAACGACAGATTAAGTTAATTTTGTTTTAATTTGGATCGGGGGTGTTACATAGGAAACCTAGCTACCCATGCAGCCACATCTCTTTTCATTCTAACCCAGTGATAAGACCGATTTAGATCCTGATACATCTTTGTCGAACCTAGATGTATCGAGAACTTTGATTGATGTGCTTCCTTAAGTATTACTTCCCTTAGCTCTTTGACATTCAGAACAACCCTAACATTTACCAAAATCATCGCATTAGTTGAAGTATGATACTCAGTATGATCATTCTTTGCAACCTTGATGATGTTCTCATCTTCTTCCTGAGCCAACCGAACCCTCGTGAGCAGATTAGCATCTCCTAAGTCCAAAGGCTCCAGATCATCAGACAATGCAGCTAACCGCAAAGTCCCAACCATTCCGAAAATTCATCCATGTCCTTTTCAGAATCCACAGTCGACCTCTTCCAGCTTAAGGCATTAGCCATAGTGTTAGCTTTACCAGGGTGGTAAGTTATATCCAAATCATAATCAGCAACCAATTCCATCCACCTTCTTTGTCGAAGGTTCAGTTCTGGTTGAATGAAGATGTACTTCAGAATCTTATGGTTAGTGAAGACTTGGACCTTCCCACCATAGAGATAAGATTGCCAAATATCCAATGCAAACACTACTGCCGCCATTTCCAGGTCATGTGTCGGGTAGTTGCCTTAATGCTTCCTTAGCTGTCTTGATGCATACGCAATAACTTTCCTTCCTGCATCAGTACACAACCCAATCTAGTTCGTGATGCATATGTGTACATCACATAAGGTAACTCTTGTCCTCTTACCAGGAAAAGGGGACATCTTTCCCATTCAGTCGAGTTATTGGCTGAGCCATGCTCGTAAAACCCTTCACAAACCTTCTGTAATATCCTACCAGCCCAAGGAAGCTCCTTATTTCCGAGGCATTTTGAGACCTTGGCCATTCTGAAATTGCATCTTTTCAGGGTTCATAAATACTCCCTTATCAGAAACTCCACTTACTCAGCTTAGCAAACAATTTGTGTTCTCGCAGTCTATTCATCACAGTTCTCTGATGGTCCATATGCTATTCCTGAGTCTTTGAGTAAACCAAGATATCATCTATGAAGATGGTCACTGATTCATCTAGAAAACCTTTGAAGTTGTTGTTCATTAGTTTCATGAATGGCACCAGAGCATTGGTCAAACCGAAGGGCACCACCACAAACTCTTGGTGCCCATACCTTGTCTGAAAAACCGTTTTTCGAACATCCAATTCTGTTATCGGAATCTGATGATAACCCAAGGCCAAATCAATCTTTTAGAACCAAGTAGACCCTCTGAGTTGGTCCAATAACTTAACAATCTGAGGTAGACGATACTTGTTCTTCACTGTCACTATGTTCAACCCTCAATATTCAATGCACAGCCTGAAGCTTCAATCTTTCTTTTTCATAAACAGTATTGGCGTCCCTTCGGGGTACTGCTTGGCCTACAAAATTCTTTTTACAGTAGCTCACTCAACTGCTTTTTTAGTTCAACCATCTCTATCGGTGCCATTTAATAAGGTTCCTTAGAGATTGGAGCGGTTCCAGGTTTCAACTCAATAGTAAACGGGTCCAACCTTCCTGTTGGTATTCCATTTAGTGCCTGGAAAACATCCTAAAAGTCTTTTACCATAAGAATATCCTTCAAATCAGTACATGAACCAACTTCCGCAACAGTGATTGTGGCTAAGTAAGCTTTACAACTCTTCTCGATCATTCTTTTAGCTTGCATCGATGAGATCACCAAGCTTTCAGATGTCGACCTTATTCCTTGGTAACTCAGAATTCCTTTATAGTCTCAAACCGAACACTTCCTCAGCGTCTGTCCAGATGTGCATTGTACTTTCTCAGCTAGTCCATTCCAAAGATCACATCATAGTTTGCCACTAGATAAGTAACCAAGTAGGTCAGCATGTTCCTTCCACATATCAGAGTTGGGACATCTCAGATAACTCCTTCACTATGCATGGTCTGGTCACCAGCAGCCTTAACTAATTTGAAATGCTTCCCACCTTCCTTCTGGAACCCGCCTACCGTAGCCATCTCCGGGTTTACAGAACAGTGAGTAGCCCTAGTGTCAAACATGACATGAGTTGCTACTCCACCCATGACCAGGGTCCCTACACATCCCCCTAGAATGCTTAGAATCCACCCCCACTCAAGACAATATTTCACATAAAAATTTGAAAGAGTAAGGATAGAACTGACCAGTGATCAGACGTGAAGTGCAAGGGTCATTGGTCCCCTTCTCATTGCATACACCCTCGATATTATTACTTGTCTATTTAGTGGTGGTGGCAGTCTATCATTTGCATGTTTCCCTGATTGCCCAGCCTTAGTACATTGTGATTTAAAGTGACAATCTTCTCCACAGTTGTAGAATACCTTAGTTGCCATAATTCTTCCCTGATCTTTAACCATCTGATCCGGTTCTAGACACTCTTGGACCTTGTGGTTCATGCTTCTACAATGATGGCAAGCTCTAATTTCAACTCGACACACTCCTGCGTGTATCTTTCCACACGTTGGACATGCACTGCGTCCTCCACTTTGCTTACCAGAAGCAGTGGTATGTTGAAACTTTCTCTTCTTTCCAGCAACATTCTCACCTTGATTCTTCATGATCCATCACCTTCAGGTATGATGAAACCCTTGGCTCTGGAGCATCCTCAACATTCATTATCATTGTTTCATTGGCAATAGACGATACAATAGGTAGCGATGCCATTGGTGCTTTACCAACATCAGACAACCTTTCCAACACTTGAGCAAGCATCATCATCACTGCTTGCAATCTTATCGAGTTAGTATTAGACGCATCACCCACATCAACCCTCAAATTTATCGTAGCAGCAGCTACCGCAACTCAAATTTATCATGAGTCAACGTTGGATCAGTTCTAGTTTTATTCCCAGTTCTAGTTCTAGCACAAGCCTACTCAATGTGAGTCTCGAGTTGATCACCCACTACTCTAGTTGGTCAACTCTGGAAGTCCCTTCACTTCCATTCACAATAGCTTGCTGTCTCTTGCCACTATTAGCTATTTGCACGTTAAAATCAATTAACTAAGTTAGTTTTTACACTAACTTATTCCCCAACAGAATGCAGTATTCCCGCGAAACCTTGACTTGGAAGGATGGATTTATGTCCCATTAACCCACTATGCTTAGACTCTGTTCTAGAATCAACCACATTTCGATACCAACTTGTGAGACTTTTGTCTAGATTTCTTTAACTTTTTGTGTTTTAATAGGTTTTATATAAGTCTTTAGTCAAGTTATTCATCATAGAAACATAACTTAACTTAGAATAGGTAAATTTTGAGGTTTTCAGTACAATGATCAATTTTCCATAAGCTACCCTATTTGCTATAAGCTATTACATTAACTTAACCATCTACCCTTAAAAAATTAGTTAAAATCCATCCATCCTCCCCTTTCCAGCCTTGGATTCGCGTGCTGCTTAGACAGATGAGCCATCTTGGCCTAAATCAGAACCTGTATTCACATAGAATGCATCAACAAGAAAATGTTAAGTGAGATCGGCCATCCTGTCCCACCAGCCATGCATAGAACTAACCTGTTTATTAATTAGTTCATACATCTAGTTAATTCAGTTTAATCAAATTTACACTTAGTTCCAGTTTTAATTATGTAAATCTGGCCTTTGGCCTTAACAGGATACAATGAATTCGGCCAACAACCTGTATAATCAGTAAACTCGGCCGTCGACCATAAGAACAATGAATACTTGGTCATCGGCCTTCACAAAAAACTATAAAATGCTACAATTACGAACTCATCTTAACTTTAGGATCAAATGTCATCGGTTCAAATGGTTGCAGACAATCCCACCAGTCGGTTCTCTTAAACAATCGCTTCAGTCAATCACTTGGCTCAGCCGGTTTGTCGGTCTCTCGGCCAAATCTCCTTAAAATCGCCTAAGTCTTTCTGAGTTCTTTCTTTTCGTGAGAAATGAGAGAAACTGTCACCTTCTTACTTTTAACCCATCAAAACGCAGCATTTAGCCTAATTTTAACCGTCTAGGCGCGTTCTCTTTAGGAAGTAACCGTTCCCGCCCTTTTCCTTGAAGAAAATATCATTTTCACGTGAAAATCATCAGATAATCGTTTCCGCCAATTCCTTGGGCAAAAATGCAAAGGAAAAAGCCAATTGCCTTGTCTGAATCACACCAGCCTTGTCCAAATCCAACCAACCATCTCTGGATCCGATAAAATAACCTTTTAGTCTGAACTGACCACCTAGCTCAGATCGACCATCCTTAAGTTAATCCGAACAACCTGGTCTGAACTACCCAACTCAGTCAGCTTAGCTCAATTCCACTATCGAACTCAACTATCCAACTCAAACTGATTGATTTCCTGCCTTAGGCATAATGTGACTTGACCAGATCAGTCCATGCAACTCAGTTCAGCTCAATTCTCTGATTAGATCACGTTCCTTTATGCTTGGATCATCTTGATCAGATCCCACAATTTACCAAGGCACCCAATCATATCCATGATCTTTGCTAAGTCCACATTCAGATTCCCCTTGACTGATTCAGTCCGACCACGATTATCCTTAACTCGATCCAATCATTCCCATTGATCTCAATACAGACAAGTAACTCATGGTCCATCCATGATCAAGTGAGTAAACCAGGCCATGGTCCATCCACGACCAAGTCTAAGGTCCAGCCAGTCCAACTATACCCACCCTCTTATAGTAACATAACAACCCTTTTATGATCTGCCACCAATTTATATTACCTCTGCTTGAAGAGTCATTGAACCATCCTTGGTCCAACTTTCAACACTTAGTCAAATTTTCCTTGGTTTTTCTTTCTAGCTTATGCATCTTTCATGGCCTGAACCTTATTCTTGTTCGGATTTCTGAGCACAAGTGTTACAGTTAGCCCAACATTTTACTTCCAGAAAATCGCCAATCCACCATTTATGCCATTAGGTTCTACTGTAAACACTCTATCAAAACTCATCCACACTTTCAAATCAACTAAGACGTTTCTTTTGTTTTTTTGTTTCCATCAAGAACAGAATCTCAGGGAAATACTTTGTTTTTATCTCCATGAGACGATTCACTATGTCTTGACCCATGCCTTGTCAATTCCCGCTCATGATACTCATATTTGATTCGACAATTCCTTATTCGGAACAACCTCATTTGTTAAATGCTTTGCAAACTTAGATGATGTGCATGCCGCCTCCTCAGCTTTCCTCTTACACAAGATTGTCGCTACCTCTTGAATCTCGATATTAACCAAATTTTTAGGAGCTTCTTTCTTCGTCATAACTTTATGACAAGCTTTAGAAAGTTGCTTACGTGTAGTCTTAGGCTTTGAGGACGTCACGGAAAGCTAACTTAGAGACAGCTGGTCTACCACTAGGCTTGATCATCATTAGTGACAGAAGCACCATAAGACTTTGTAATGCATAACGGAGCAGCTGGTCTACTCCCAAGTTAGTCAGAATTCACAGCTATCGTGCTAATGGTTGGCCATTAATTTATCACCCGTGGCAGAAGAGTTTGTAACTCGATTAGCTTTTTCAAGATCAAACACCACACCTTTTTCTTTATCCACATCAGCATGAAAAATTGGAAGTGGTTCAAATTGTAACATTGTCTTTCTTGCCACAAGATCTTTTTCGAGTTCAACAACCGTGCTTAGAATACGGAAGACTCTTGCTTTGCGTTCAGCTCCATCATCCACCATTAAATACTGCCTGAGTCATGTAAAACCTCAGAAGCAATACGCCTTCACCCATATGAGGATCAACTCCATCTGATTTTTAACAAAATATTTTAAGAGGGTCATTGGCACGAAGCATAGGTTCTGCTTTATCTTTCTCAATTTGAGTTTGAGTCTTCATAACTGTTGCATTTGGCCAGATCTAAAGATTTAAAGGACATCTAATTTTGCCGTGTGTGAAGCATTAACATGTGTAATAGTTATGAAATGATTACTAGTTTGATTTTAAGGTTTTTACCGAAGTTAATAAATGCCCTTTGATTGGAGTCTGAATTTGGGGACTGAAAAGTTAGCTGCTGACCAAACGCGGATGTTCGATATATAAAAAATCGCGTCTGCGTTTCAAAAGTCTCCTCTTTGTGTATGTGAAAGTATTTTTATTCCTTTTTTTTCCGCCTTGTGAAAGTATTTTTATTCTTCCGAAGAATTTGCCTCCAAGGAATCTGCAATTAGAAATTTCATTTCGCCGTCATCGTCTCATCATCGCCGTCATCTTTCTCTGCTGGGTTTCGCCTGATGCAGATGTCTTCCTGAGAGATTAGTTTAATTTCGCGTCGAACTCAGTCTCGCCGCATCCTAGAGTCATGAACTCGCCGCCGACTTCTCGTGTCGCATCTTTTGGACAGACGGAGATTAACTGGGACAAGTACGTTTCCGTTTCCTCAGTCGCCTTTGATTGTTTCGCCTGTTTTCTCTATTTGTTCTCTGTGGCGAATTGTTGATTGCTTCGATCCGGTTTTTGGTGATTCTGTGATTGGTTGGTTCTCCTTGTAGATTGTAGATTCCCGAAAATAAATTGAAAGAATCTGTTTCTACGGATCCTTGTTCAAGAGAGAAGCTATATTTCAGAATATGATCTGGATTCAAACAGATATTTTCCATTGACCCAAATGTTGAACCATAATCTTTGTTTTGGTGAAAGATCTGGTAGGATACTTTTAGGGTTCTTCATTCATGGTTTGTAGTCTGAATTTATACGTCTAACGTGTTTGCAAATGTGTAAAGATCCGAAAGACTTGAAACCATCACAGATTTGGCTGTAAGACTTTCAAGAGTTACTTGAAGAATCATTCAATAAAATGAATACAAAGAAGTTGCTTAGATTTTTCATTATAGCTCTGATCATTCTGTGCTCGTTTTCTTTCTCTTCCCTTTTACTTTAGGCTTGACAAAAAGAGGTTTTACGTTGTTGGAGCTGGCCTTTTCACTGGTGTTACAGTAGCTCTATACCCTGTGTCCGTTGTGAAAACAAGGCTTCAAGTTGCTTCTAAAGAAATTGCTGAGAGAAATGCTTTCTCTGTAATTAAAGGCATACTAAAGAATGACGGTGTTCCTGGTCTATACCGAGGATTTGGTACTGTAATTACAGGTGCAGTACCTGCAAGGATCATCTTTCTTACTGCTCTTGAGACCACAAAGATTTCAGCGTTTAAACTGGTTGCACCTTTCCAGTTAAACGAACCTACACAAGCTGCCATTGCCAATGGAATTGCCGGCATGACCGCATCTCTTTTCTCACAGGCCGTGTTTGTCCCAATTGATGTTGTATGTATTGCACCACAACCACTTTGTAATATCGGCGATTCGGCGCATGCTGTGACTGTCTTTCACTGAGTTGCTAAAACCTCAATCTCTCCTATTTGTTTCAGGTTAGCCAAAAGTTGATGGTGCAAGGATACTCAGGCCATGCTTCATATACTGGTGGTATTGATGTTGCCACGAAGATCATCAATTCATATGGCGTAAGGGGCTTATACAGGGGTTTTGGTTTGTCAGTTATGACCTATTCTCCTTCAAGTGCTGCTTGGTGGGCCAGTTATGGATCAAGCCAGCGTGTTATCTGGAGGTCAGGCATCAAATAATGATATTTTCGTTTAGTTTGATTGCAAGAACTCTCATTATCAGTCTTCGATAGAATTGGAAATGACTCTGTTTTGGGTTCTGCTACTAATTGGACTGATGCAATATGTGTGCTGCTGTTGCGCAGATTCTTAGGCTATGGTGGTGACTCGGAGGTGGCTGCTCCTCCTAGTCAATCGAAAATTGTTCTTGTCCAGGCTATTGGAGGAATTATTGCCGGTGCAACAGCATCCACAATCACAACCCCATTAGACACAATTAAAACGCGGCTGCAGGTATTAGCTATTCCCATGCATAATCAACATTTGATTTTATATTGCATTTTGTAAGTTTTAACTAGAAGGAATATAAAGAACTTTTGAGTCTGTGGCCTTTCATAAACCGTTCATATCTTTGCAGGTCATGGGACACCAAGAAAATAGGCCTTCAGCGAAAAAAGTGGTGAAGGATCTGATAGCACAAGATGGATGGAAAGGTTTCTATAGGGGTTTGGGTCCAAGATTCTTCAGCATGTCGGCTTGGGGAACCTCAATGATATTGACTTACGAATACCTAAGTAAGAAATCATTTTGTTATACCCATAAAATCTCACTTTGAGCCATTTCCCAAAGACATTCAAGATTTTCTTTTGGAAATGCTTACTGTTCCGTCTCCTGACATATTCATACTTGCTTTTGAATTTTTCAGAGCGCCTGTGTGCAATAGAAGATTAAAAAGCCTCCCTACTGGTCGTTGGTTTTTGTCCCTGGACTAGCTCGAATAGATGGACGCATAAACACCATTCGGTTCTCAGCTCTATATTTCACTCTGATTAAGAGAAGCACTTTGAAAAATAGAACCATTCTTTGAACTTTGAAGTATGAGTTCGGTATTCTAATCATTCTTTCATCTTGGGGCATTGAAGTGTATTCTTCTTACAGCAGAAGAAATTTCTAGATTATATGTTCTGCTTTATTAGCTTCTGAGAGCTTCAAAACTTTTAAAAGAGCAATAAGGGGGTTTTGCAAAATCCCATTTCGCAATATTACTCCACCAAAACTTATAATCATCCAATATTGAGAGTTTAGTTTTCCTTGAAATGGCTTCTCATTTGCATTACTCTTTTCACAAAACAACTATTCTCAATCTCATTGTTGCAATCATCATCATTATCACCGTGCAATATTATACAATATTACCATAACACTTCTCGCCGCAAAAGCACCTAACTGGCTATGCGATTCCTATAGTATTTCACAAAACACCTAACTTGCTGCTATATGTGACTCCTATAGTATGATGTATCTCACGGTAAAGTATCTTTCATATATATACACTAGGTGCCTTTATCAGCACCATCTACAAAACGGAGTTAATATGTGGTCTTCCAAATGGCTATCCAATAATGGAAAGGAGATTCTGATTAAAACTGTGGCGAAACACTACTGACGTATGTTATGTCCTGCTTCCTCCTTCTCCTTGACACTTGTGACAAGATAATGAGTGCGATAGCAAAATATTGGTGGAGTTCGGATCCTTCTCTCCTAGTAATTCATTGGGCTATATGGAAAAAATTATGTGCCCCAAAAATGGAAGGTGGACTGGGATTCCGCATCCTTCATGAATTTAATTTATATCTTCTGGCTAAACAACTATGGGATCTACTTCGATACTCACAACCTTTGTTAGTGGGGGTTCTCCGTCGGCGATATACTATAGTTATGATACACCGTTGCGAGAGGCTTCCACGCATAGCCCTTCATATGGGTGGAGAAATATATTGGCTGCAAAGCCGGCGTTGCTTACAAGATTAGGCAAAAGATATTGTCTAGTCTTATAATCAAAGTATGGGAAGATCCCTGCATTTCGACACGGCCTGCTAGGCCGGCAAGGGCGAGAATCCCTGTGGCATATCCTCTGATGGTCACGAGTGATTTTATTGATCGAACAACAAAACTATGGGATTTGCTGAAGTTGGAGCAGTATATGGATCTAGAAGACATTCCTCTGATCATGAGTTTACCTATAGCACAGTCATTCCATATGGATGACTTTTGCTAGCAATTTACAAAGTTTGGTCTATATACAGAAAAATCTGACTAATGAATTGCACGGGAACTTCAGATGATGACAGAGGAGGAAAGCTGTTTGGAACCAAGCCTGAATAGCCTAAAGGGTCATATATGCATGGAAGGTTAATGCTCTGCACAAGATTCATCATCTTATATGGCAAATTTTTTCCGACTAAGTGGCTGTGACTCATAATTTAGTGAAGGGAGGAATCGAATATGACAACCATTGTCCCATATGTGGGACCCTTGAAGAATTTTTTACACACACGTTCTTTGAGTGCCCGCTAGCACTTCAGACATGGGCTTTAGTACCTTCTTTGATGGTTCCAAGAGCTTTTCCAACCTTGAGTGTTTACAGTAACATGGCACACGAGTATGGGAGGACATGAGTCTTATCCTTGGATCCGATGGTTCATTTGGAAAGCCCAAAAAGAGAAAATTTTTCAGGGATTTCAAGGGTGCCTCGTATACCATTAGTAATGTCATTTCTAAGGAGCGGAAATGGGAGGCGGGGACAGAGAAGGATATGCATGTGGTTCTTGAATCGCGGGTTACACAAACACAAGTCGTATACTTACGTAATATATGTTTGGTGGATGGCTCATGGAAGTTTCAAATACTCATAGCGGGTTGGGATGGTCATTATATAGAGCAACTGGAGAATGCACTTTGCTAGGTTTCATGAACCAAGTTCGACGAATATCTCCTCTCCACTCAAAGCTTGAATCGTTGATCTGGCTTATGAAGAGTATGGCGGTCCAGTCTGACGTCTAGGAGTTCGGGACATATAGTCAAGACGTACTCGTATGATTGTTAGTCCCAATGAGTGGTCAGATTTGCGGCAGAGCTTAAGGAGCTCGATAAGGTGGGGACTTTGCTTCTGCATTTCAAGATCTCATATATTCCACAAAGTTCAAATTCCAAGGCAGACATTTTAACTCGTTTAGACATACAGTTTCACGAACTTTTTTCTTTTATTGATTGTTATTCCGGTGTGGCTTGCGACGCCACCTCAAGTTTGAGCAATAAAATAGTCTTTTTCGTGTAACAAAAAACATATACTACGTGTTGGTCCGTGTCGTGCACGACCATGGTTTGGTTTCGAGAACTCAATTCAAACGTTTGAGAAGTTTTATCTCTATTGAACGGTTATCTTGCTTTGTTGTAGAGTAACAAATGAATTAGGACAATCTCCTTGATTCTTAGTCAACAGCAGACCGTTGGCAAACATTTTTAATAAATCCAAAATTCGGGACTATAATCAAAAAGCTAACAAAATTTTATATTATAATTCTACCGCATATTACGATAACAACAATTATTCAATTAATATTTTTTTATAAGTTTTTTAAATATTTGAATTTATAAAATGAATATAGTATTAATTTATGATGATTTTAAAACTTCTTTTTCAAACTTTTCAAAGGAAAATTGTTACGCAAACAATTGCACTAGAATGTTGTTATGCTGTATTTCTAATTTTCATGGTTGAATCTTTGTTATACAATAACATTACCACATTTAATATTCCAGTTTCGCAACAATCATATACAAATTCTTTAACAAAAAAAAAAACAATCATATAAAGTTTAATTTATGATGGTTTAGAATAACATTACTAATTAGGTCGAGAGAATGGCAAAAATGCACAAAAAGTCGGTTGGGCGCCATTATACGGTGATTTTTAGGATTGAAATCTCAAGAACACAAGGATACACACTTGAAGCTACAAGAAACCTATACCGAGCAATTTCTTGCATCTTAGTCATTTCATTGCCGCCAAGCACGAAATCAACCCAGTTTTTTCCACCATCTCACATAGAATCTAAGGGACATTTAAGGCTTTAAAACCCCCCTCAAAGATCCTTAAAAAAATTTGGACATTCAAAATTCATGCCAAAGAGTATTGTGTTCAGAATGAAGATTATTTTATAGCTATGAATGATCCAGTCAAGGCAGAGCCATTCCGCATTTACATTCAAAGGTTTAGAAATGCGATCGAAGGAACAAAGACAACAACCCGAACATCTAAAGCGCAATCTAAACCAAACCAACTTCTACGCCAGCTAAACATCATCAAAGACTTCCAGAAAAATGTGAGCGAGGGGCTGGTAGAGATCTTCATCGACTTTTGGCTCAACGGGACATAAAACCGACGAATTTGGTTTCTTTAAACTCTTATCCAGGAGTTGAACCAAGTCCTACTGATAAAGATGCTTGGATAAAGTGGGAGTTTTATGAAAAATAGCCCAAACAGATTTGGAAGCGCTTATACTTCATTTTGGAGCGACAAATTGGCTAGAATCCGAAGAAATCTCGGCCAAGACCAAACCAAGCTCCACCAAGTGAACCGATCTGTAAAATTGATAATTTAAAACTTAGTAGCATATAAAGAAGGCGATCATAAAGAAATAACAGCCCTAGAACAGTCAGAATTAAAACAATTTGGTTTCTCACCAAAAGCGAGCCAAATCGAGCTTTCAGAAGACCAAACTCGGGCAAATCATATAAGATACGAACTCCAACCTTCTATACTTTATTTTTATTTATAAGATTATGCTATTTTTATGTAGACATTCAGTTTGGTCGAAGCATTTTTCCCGGATTGCAAAACGACCAACCGAGCATCATTTCGGTTTACCGAAACATCACATTTGTTCGTATCTTTCTCTATAATTTCGACCAGTAGCTAAGTGATTATTATTCCTTATCTTTTCCATTAGTTTTGAGTACTTCCCTCACTTGATTTTATACTGAGATGGTGTAAGTTAAGTCTGGGGGAATTCTTATTGTTACTAACGCTTCCTTTTCTTTGTTTTTGATTTTTTTTTCTTTGCTTTTAAGTCGTTTTAAAAATTTTTCAAAATAAAAATGTTTTATTGAGAAAAAATCAGTCTAGAAACTATCTTACTTTAAGCTAACCACGTGACTAATGACTAGTGTCCCTAGTGTCAATGTTTAACTGCAGTTTTACCGAACGTGATAGCCCAGACGGATCAGCTAACCGAGGCACCATATCACTTGATATCCGAGTTATCCTTAGCTTCTAAAACATTTAATGAACCTAATTTTCTCTTATTGGGGTTTGGTATACATTGAATCTGATTCCTCTTTAGACCTGACAAAATTAAGTCTACAGTTCTCCTCTTTCCTTTTTAATTAAAATTTTCAGAAAAATGCTTATGCATATTGTGAATTTTGGAACCAATAAAATCCGAATGTGCTTACAAGAAAAGAATACAAAGATCGATAAAAAAATAAAATGATACCCTAGAAAAGTAGGAAAAAGTCGATTCTCAAAGGCTGATAGAAAAATAAAATAATACCCTTGAAAAGTAGGGAAAGATCAGCCTCTAAAAAGCATTTAAAAAAATGAATAAGGAAGAGGAAACAAATCGATTGTGGGCTGAAATTGCTTAGGATTCTGATTGAGTTTGAGTCTATGTGTTCTTTGATCGATACTCCCTCGAAGAGACCACACCCTGTAGATTTTAGGGAGTAGTGATGGAAAACTTGTATAACTCTTGTTGATTGTGGATGAATTGGGGACGGTGCTATGTTTGTGGTGAAAACTGGGGTTCTACCTAAATGTCAACGCCGGTGTTAGCGGAATTCATCAGTCTAAGTTGCCAATAAGTTCTGTAAGTTCAGGTAAGTTTCCATTTTTTTCAAACCTCTTCTCTGTTCTTCGTTTTCTTTGCTTGAGTACAAGCAAGAAGCTAAGTCCGGGGGAGTTGATAAACCATATTTTTACATGTTTTTACCTTAGATTTTTATTGATTTTTAGAGATTTTAATGGTTTCCTTTACCACAAATGGTAGTTTTCTTGTATTTTTAGTGTTAAAATTCATTTCAGGTCGAACAATGCATTTTGGAACAATTTGGACTCATGTGGAGCAAAAATCAATTTCTGGACAGTTTTCATGCATCTGAAAGATCATTCCAGATGAAGGCTTTCCACTCAATGGAATTTGATGAAATTTCGACACTAACTAGAATTTTGAGTTGCCTTTCAAATGGAGTTGGTTTCAAGGCAATTTATATCTCTGGATAAAAATTTATAAGCATTTTAGTGAAGACTAGTCTGCCTGTTCTGAAGCTGGAATGTGCCTAGAGTTGAGCTGTGACTGGGTATTTACGAAAATGAAGCACCAACTGGTGCCACAAACCTCCCTGACCGGTTTTCGGACATTTTCGCTCCCTAAACCGGTCCCAAGCCATTCACGACCCCAACTTAACATAAACTGACATTTCTTGACCTAATATTATATATACTTGTTTTTAGCCTTTTCTGAGGGGAGAACCACGTTTTTTTAGAGAGAAAATAGACCTTATGAGACAGAGAAATCGTGCCATACCTTTTTCTTAAAGAGATTTGGATTATAAGAGCTTCTAAGGAAAGATCTCACTTTGTAATCAATATTGCTAAGTTTTCTAAACCCTGGACTCTTAACCAATGAAGTTTTCTACTTATCATTCCTCATGTTTACTTACTTTTATGTTGAGCTTTGATTAGTTAACTTGTTGGGTTTAGGAGTTTTCAAAGGGGATTCATTGATTGATTGTTAGGTTGTTAGATTTGATGATTTTCTTAGGTCTTTCATCTAGAATGTTATTTGATGATTGTTGCATGATTGACCATATAGCCACTATCATTTAAGATTTTAGCGATTTTTTGTGAACTATCGAATCTGAATATTATGCTTGTTTATTCATTTGATTACCAACGAAAATTGAATAATTTAGGTTTTTTAGATATAAATAATTGATACTACGGAAGTAAATTGATTATCCTTGCACGATTCAAGTTATAGGACGTACCAATTGAATTTATTGGTCTTTATATCCGCTTTAATCGATCCTTGATAACCTAAGATTTCTCAATGCCAATGCTTTCTCCTATTGATAATTTGACATTTTTTACTTGCTGATTTTCGTTTGATTTACTGTTATTTTCTTGCATCATATCTCAAACACAAAACCTCATAGTTTCGTTTTAGGTTAATTCGATTCTCATAAACTCATAGTGTGGTTCTTGGTCCTTGAGGATTTAATCCCTAAGTACTACCACAACCGCTGTGCATTTGCAACATTGTGCTATTTCTCGGAGTAAAACTTTGAGCACATCACCAAACGAATTAGATACTTTGCCCATAAGTGAAGAATGCATACGAAAGTTTAATTGAATGTTAATGAGATTGGTTAAGGAAGTGACTTGTGGATGTTTAGCCTAGGTTCCTAGAGACGGTTATGTGATGAATATGGCGAATTACGATGAGTCTTTCTTGATCTATGCATTATGATACTTTTCTTTAGGAAATTGAGCATAAGGCATTTCTTTCTATTGTGGCTTTGAGTTCCCTTTTTTAAACTTATCTTCCGGGATTGTCCTTGTTTGTTTGCTTGAAGACAAGCAAAGGGAAAGTCTGGGGGAGTTGATGTGTATATAATTTAACGCATATTTAGCATCATTTAGTATGTTTTTAGTTGCATTTAGGGTGTACATATTGCATTTAAGTGATAAAATTGATATAGATTCTAAGTTGCGTCTAGTTTAGGATTATTCGTATTTTGCATGCATTTCTTTGCATTTTGTAGGAATGGATCTTGATAATTTGAAGAGAATTTTGGAACTTGATTGTTGGTGGAAATTAAGTGAAGAACAAGAATTAATCAAGGCAAAATGAAGAAAAATCAAAGGGAGCAAAATGAGTAGAAGGATGGTCAAAACAATGAAGAAATATGGAAATGATCGACCTTTGGTCGATTGTATGGTCGATCAAAATAAAAAGATCGACCTTAGGTCGATGCACTTGTCGATCAAAATGAATTTTCTTCGGTGGAAATGGTATCAAATATTTTGATCGACCTCACGATCGACCGAAGGTCAACCAAAACTCATTTTTCGCCCAAAACCCACATATGGCAACCCTATTTCATCCCAACTTGTATAAATACCCTCTCTAAGCCTCGAAGAAATCTTATGATACGTAAGCTATAGATTTTAGATTTTTAAAGTTTGTTCTTGAATCTCTTTAAGTTATTTATGCACTTTAATTCTTGTTCTTCATCTAAATTTCTTGCCTTTTCAAAGTTTCTTCCTTTCTTACAAAGATTGGATTTTTATTTCAATCATCATTTCTCATCTCATCTCTCCTTCTTCTCACTTCAAGTATGAATTTTCAAGAAGCTAGTGACACTTATTGGTTCTCCATGGGCCTTAGTGATTAGAACACATTGGATCTTGGATTGGTAGATTAGGGAGTAATTATGTGGTTAGCTAATGGCTTCTAAGGATAGATGGAACTTAGATCTCTATGGTTTAAGTGTTATTAATGCTAGATCTAGGATAAAAACTAGATCTTAACATGTATACATTTCACGCTCGAAAGGTGTTCGATGAAATGTCTAGGAGAGCCTAAAGTATGTCAAGCTTAGTTTAGCCAACGGGAGTTGATAACTCGGTAGTTTGGTGACAAAGTGGAATAATTCTTAATGATTGCTTGCTAAATGATCACAAGAAGCGAGAGTTGAGTAAAAAATGTTAGTTTGAAAATATGATTTTTAGCCATAAGAATGATATTAGTCCAAGCATTGATTCCATAGCCGTGAGACTTGTTCCTTTGATTTCCTTCTTTGTTATTAGTTAGCTACTTGATTATCCCTTCTCAAAAGCCAAATCCGAGATCCATTTCTCCATCATTTCAAGTATTGTTTAGGTTGTCTTTGTATTACCTCTCTTTTTATTTTCTTAGCTTAGGAGTTATTCTGCATTCCTATTGCTGAGTCTCTAGTTCTCGTGCGTTCGAGCCTTAAGTACTACAGTTGACATAGTCATATACTTAAGGGTTCGATCCTTAAGTGATTCATCCAATTGTTTGGATATCCCAAGAAGTGAGATAATTGAAGCATGTAAGGGCTTTATTAGTCTTTGAAACAACTTGGATATTATTCCTCAAGAGCTTGGTGGAAAGTTTTCAAATGAAGAAAAGAAGAAAGAAGAATGGAACCTCCCAACAAAAGAAGAGACACATGTGATTCCCATCTCCTTTGCTAAAAGAGAAGTCAAAGAAGAAGACCCTTCAGAGAATGTGTTAGTAACTGAAATTAGAAAGGAAAAAGAGGAGATTTTCATTGATGATGATGAAACATCAAACAAAGAAGAATCTACACTATATGATATTCAAGAATAAGAAGAGCGCATCAATGAATTTGAAGAACTCTTCGGATATCCTAGTGTAGAAGTTATAAATGCAAAGTTTGAGGATGATACACAAAAAGAATGGAGTCTCTCAACCAAAGAAGAACCAAATGTGATCTCCATGACCAAGAATGAAGTCAATAAGGAAGAGTCTATGGAGAAAAAAAAGAGAATATTGAGGTACCTCAACAAAGTTTAGCAAAAAGAAGAATCTCCAATGGAAAAAACCTTTTGACAAAGACTTTCGCTTGATCTTCACGAAAGAAATGAGCATAGATGATCCAAGAAGGATTCCTTTTGAGGAGATAAGGATGAAGACATTCAAGAGGTGGTTCTACGATGAATATGAGCTGGGTGATCAATGGCTTCATCAAAGGAACCTAAAAAGAAAGTCAAGCTAAGGGACTTTAAACAAAGCGCATTTGGGAAGCAATCCCATGAATATCCTTTTGTTTATATTATGTTTTAAGTTTGATTTTTGATTACGTTTGTGTCTTTGGATAGTTTACAAGTATATTTAGGGAAACTAGAAGTTTATAGTTCATTTGAGTTAAGCTTAATGATTTAAGATGCTTTCCAAATCTCATTTACTAAGTGAATTGTTTGAATTTGATTTAGACACTTGATTATTGATGCCTAAGAGTAGTGTTCATGCATGAATTCGATTCTGTGTGGTCTTATATTAGCATTGGATTGGTGAATTTGATCTTAGCTTCGTGGTAAATGGCTAGTTCCTACGTTACTTATTTGAATCCATGAATAATTTGAAATAGACGTAACCTAGGAAAGTGTCTAATTCAAGAATTTGAGTTTGATTGTGTCTTGAGAAATAAATTTGACATGAGTGCTTAAGAAATCAAATAATGATTGAAGTTTGAGCTTGAAAGTTATTTGAACTATTTTGCTAAGTTGATTTGAGTAGAACCAATTGAGTATCTACTTTTGCTTGAAATGGATTATGGTTCATACTCTCACTTAGTATTTCATTCGGATTTAATCGTCTCTTGAGTTTGGTACCTAATCTCTTGTTTAGGTACCAAACTCGAATCAAAGGCCAATAAGGAAAGCACATAGGAAAAAACTCAATGAGAACAAAGAAGCTTCAAACAATTTTATCTTCAAAAGCCAAAACTCCTCCACTTATTCACGCACAATGGTGCAAGGTACAAGTTCATTACCCTTGAATATACAGTTAGTTGCATATCATTTTTAAAAACTCTCTCTCAAGGTTTAAGATTCACCGGGACAGTGAAGTTTGAGCATGGGGGAGGGAGTAGGTACTAATGATCATTTTATTTGTTTTGTTTTCTTTTTCATACCTTGAGTCTCGCATTATATAGCAAAATTGCAACAAAAAATCAACTTTTTCGATTTGGCTAGAAGCATAAAGGATTGCATTTTCATAGGGATAATAATAGGATTGCCTTGTAGATAGTTTAAATTTTCCTAATATCCAATGCTCTTATTAGAAGTACAATAATGCTTAGACCAATTTAATTTTATGAAAAATCCATCTTTGGAATTGACCTCTTGAAGTCTTAGATTAATGTTGAAGCTTGTTATCTTTTAAGGCCAATCTCAACTAAGTGAAACTTAAATTTGACTTAAATTTCTTGCTTATGGGCTTAGTTATACTTAACCGTGGACAAATAGGAAACACTTGAGCTATGATTACCGACTTTACCACCCTTCTTAGCTCAAGTGGCTACTCTCACTTTAAGAGTAGTTACCTCACCTATATCAACCCTTAGTACTTCTTTTCAAACCCCCTAATAATTTGATTATGAGGCCTCTTTCAGAAAGTGCAAACATGGACAAAATCCCGTGTGCAAAAAAGTTGAACGACAAGGAAGTGCTTCCTTAAAATTAGCCTCATTTTAGGGCTAATTATAAATTTTGGGAGTTGTTCTTTAATGTTCATATCGGTTTTTGGGATATGGGAATGTGTTGGTATCTAAACCATGAGAAGTACAACTTTAAAGTTAGATCATCCAAGGTTTGAGTTGGGATTAATAGAAAGAGAAAATCGAAAAAATGAAAGAAAGAAAAAAGAAGAAAATGCACTAGAGATTAGAAAAAGAGTAGCTCTAACCTTAGCAATTAAAAAGAAAAAGTCTAGAAGAGTCCACACTTAAAGTCTTAGAAAAAAAATGAATCAAAAAGTTTGATGAGAAAGTGGCTCTAGAAAAAGTAGAAAGAAGGTTAGAAGTTAGGTACAAATTGAAAATGAATCTCTAGCTGTCATAAAGATTAAGAGAAGAATGAGCTTCAGTGAATAAAATGATCATGATTTCAAGGGTCCAAATAGGAAACACAAAAGGTAGTTAAGTAAACTTAGGCATTTTGGGTTGGAACCATTAGAGTTAAGTAAAACCTTACATGCATAAATTGTTTGACTTCACCTCGCTTTTGCCTAATGTCTTGCACTACTTTTTGAGATAAACCACCTTTGAAATGAGAGAAACTTTCTCTTTATAAATTCTTCTTATTACTATCCTTTCTCTTACCTAGCCAAATGGATTAGATACTTTGCCCATAAGTAAAGAATGCATGAGAAAGCTTAATTGAATGTTATTGAGATTGGTTGAGGAAGTGACTTATGGATGCTTAACCTAGGTTCCTAAAGACGATTTTGTGATGAATATGGCGAAGTATTATGAGTCTTTGTTGATCCATGCATTATGATACTTGTCTATAGGACATTGAGCATAATGTATTTTTTCTATTGTGGCTTTGTGTTCCCACTTATAAACTTCTCTTCCAGGATTGTCCTTGTTTGTTTGCTTGAGGACAAGCAAAGGACAAATCTAAGGGAGTTTATGCGTACGTAATTTAACAGATATTTAGCATCATTTAGTATGTGTTTTAGTTGCATTTAGGGTGTACATATTGCATTTAAGTGATAGGATTCATATAGTTGCCAAGTTGAATCAAGTTTAGGATTATTTGCATTTTGCATGTATTTCTTTGCATTTTGTAGGGAATGAGTCTTGAAAAGAAAGAGAAGACTTTGGAACTTGATTCTTGATGAAAATGATGTGAAGAACAAGAATTAATCAAGGAAAAATAAAGGAGAATCAATGGAAGCAAAAGGGAAGCAAATGGTCAAGTAAAGGGGTAAAGAAGAAGCAAAAGACTTCAAATGCAACTCACTATCGACCCGCATGGACTCGATAGCCACTTGCACATGACATATTTCTATCCAATGCAATCTAATATCAACCAGCTTGTCGATAGCCAATAGCATGGAATCGATAGTGGCTTGCATTCGGGCAGTTTTCACTTTAGGAAAACTCTTCTCTTCCCCTTCCTTGTAAATACCCTCTCTAAGCCTCCAAGAACACTTGAGCTACCTAAGCAACACTTTTTATATCTCTTTAAATTTCTTTTAAGTTTGTAAACACTTCTTTTATGTTTGATCTGTTTAAGTTACTTATGCATTTCAAGTCTCTTTAATTCTTGTTCTTCATTTATTCTTCCTTGCTCTTCATCAAGTTTCTTGCTTTCTTCAAAGTTTCTTCATTTTTTGCAAAGTTTGGATTTTTATTGCTTCTACTTAAGTTTATTTGCTTTTAATCATCTTTTCTCATCTCATCTCACCTATTTTTCACTTCAAGCATCGATTTTAAAGAAGCAAGTGACAATTCTTGGTTTTCCATGGGTCTTATTGAGTAGAACATATTGGATCTTGGATTGGTAGATTAGAGAGTGATTAGATGGTTAGCTAATGATGTCTAAGGATAGATAAAACTTATATCTATATGCTTTATGTGTTTTTAATGCAAGATCTAAGATAAAAACTAGATTTTGACATGTATGCATTTACGTCCGAGAGGTGTTCGATGAAATGTCTTGAAGAGCCTAAAGCATGCGAAACTTAGCTTAGCCAACGGGAGTTGATTGATATTGAGTATAGTGACTATAAAGACTTGTTATTAATGATTCCTAATTTATTTATCATTTGCAAAAAGCGAGAATTGAGTGAATGTATCAATATGGAAATGGCCTATTGTCATGAGAATGAATTAGACTAGCAATTGATTCCCTGGTTGTGAGGCTTGTTCTTTTGATTACCTTCTTTGTTGTTAGTTAACCACTTGATTACCCCTTTTCGAACGCAAATCCGAGATCCACTTCTTCATCATCTTAAGTTTTGTTTAATGTGTTTAAGTTGGTGTTGCATCTTTTTTAGTATCTTATTAACGTCACCCCTCTTCTTATTTTCTTAGCTTAGGAAATATTTTTTATTCCTAGTGTTTGAATCTCTATTTCTCGTGGTTTTGACCCTTAAGTACTACAATCGACATAGGTTGTTTAGGATTGTTAGTTTTTGAGTCTCTTCTTTGGATTGTTAGTCACTTCTTTGGATTGTTAGTCGTATCCCTTCTTCTTCTACACAATGGGATGAATCAATCTTGATATCTTCTAATACAAATCTCGACACAAGCTTTTCATAGATCTTGTGTTCATGTGGTGACTCAAATTCCCATGTAGAGTATTCAACTTCAACCAAGGATGCATCATTTGTTTACAATTTCTCTTCAAAATCTACTTCAACATTGATAGAGAAAGCTCCAATTTTGTCTTCGTTTTGTAATGAGGAACGTCTTCTTTTTCTTGATCTTCAACCTATTGTGTAAGCATGTTGCCGATTCAAATCACATATGTTTTGATCTCCTCTATCTTTGAGCAAATACCCTTGCTAAAAGCATTTGTAGTGGTGTTCATCCTATCAAATCCTTCATTCAACTCATTCTTTAACTTCTTTTGCGATTTTAACAACTCTTTAAGCAAGTTGTATTTCACTTCATCTTTTGATGCTTCAGGAGGATGAGGTGTTTGAAAATTGTATCATTCATTTCTAGGATGGTATCCCTCACCAGATTCGTCTTGATTACTTGAAGCATAATACCCATGTGGTTTGATGCTCTCTTGAGGCGGATGACTCATAAGATCCATGATAGCTCGTGGGGTTCCAAGCTATCCCTCTGTCTTGTTCTTTCCACATGATTTTCAACATTCAATTCACGTAGGAAGACATCCTCTTTTTCTCTATGGTTTTACATCGTAAAAAGAACCAACACTCAAAAGAAAATTAGTAACCAAACAAAATAAAACAAAAGAAAAGAAAGCTTAGTCTAAAGAAAAATTGAAATCCTAATGAGAATCTACTTAGTTCCCCGGCAACGGCGCCAAAAACTTGATGAGCTTGGTTTCTCTAGTGTGATTAAATCAACTTCAAGTTTTACATTTATAAACCTTAATCAATTAACAATCCTTGTTAAACCGCAAGTATACGGCTATGCTATCGTAGTACGTTGGCGTCAAACCACAAGTAGCGCGTCAAGCTAGAAAAGTCTACACTTTGAGAATCCACAATTCGTCTTAATCTAAGAAAATCAAGGTGGTTTTGGTTTCCTAACAATCTATTAAGTAATTCAAGATAAAAGCAACAAAATAAATAAGATAAACAAAGCAAAGCAAGAAAGTAAATTGAACAAAAGAAACAAGCATTAATTAAATAACATAAATGAAAATTATAGACACGTAAAGTGATGGATTAAGGGTGAATGTAATTGAAGAGATTAGTAAGATGGTAATAGTAGTGTTAGTTCAAGCTATTACGAGCAATTCTATGACCAAAGACATCTATAACTTACTCGACTCTCATGGTAGTAAATCATTTCCTAAATGATGCAATCACTCAACTCTCGCTTATTGCAATTGACAACAATAGGAATCATTAAGAATAATTCCATATAGTCAACTCCATAGAAAGAAATTCTCATTGGCTAAGATATATTTAGCATGAATTAAGTTCTCCTAGGCATTTCATCGAACACCTCTCAGACGTGCAATGTATACACACCAAGATTCCTTCAAATCCAGTATTAAGACCTCCTAGTACTTAGAAACTAAAGATAAACCATCTCTAACACCATCATTACAATCCTATCTAGCCAAATATCAAATACACAAAATCCATCTAAAGAGAGTACTCACAAATCGTAAAGAAGAAGAAAAGAGAAGAAGAAATAGAAATCATAATCATAGATAAAGATTGGGTATTTTATCCAAGATATAAATATAAAAAAGAGACTCTTAATCTTAAAGATTAAGAGGAAAGACTTAAAACATCAAAGAAAATTGTTAAAGGTGCAAGGATACGAAGAGTTATGTTCTTAGAGGTTAAGAGACACTATTTATACAAGTGGGTGTGTGTAAATTTGCCCTAAAGTGAAATCTGCCCGAATGTAAGTGACTATCGACCACATGCAAGCCACTATCGACTAGGCTGGTTGATAGTCCATTGAATTTTGCAGTCCAAGGCTTCTTCTTTGCTCAATTGATTGCACATTTGCTTCCACCTTTCCCATTTGCATTTAGTTCTTCTTTCCCTTGATTCTTGGCCTCAAATCCATATTGAATTCATCCATTTAGCTCCCGGTAGAGCCACTCCAAAGGTTCACCTACAAATGTAAAGAAATGCATGCAAATGCAAAAAAATCTTAAACTATACTCAATTCCTAAACTAAGTGGATTTTGACACTAAAATGCATTATATAAAACCTAAATGCAATCAAAACATTGATAAAATAAGCTCAAAAGTGTATGAAGTATGCACACATCAACTCCCCCAGACTTTCCCTTTGCTTGCCTTCAAGCAAACAACAAAGACTAAACCTGGAAGCGAGGTTTGAAAGAGGAAACTCAAAACCACAATAGAAAGAAATGCCATATTGCTCAATGTTCTAAAGACAAGTATAATGGTGCAAAGATCATCTAAAAGTCTAAGTACTTCGCCATGATCATCACAAAATCAACCTTTAGAATCCAAGCTAAGCATCCATAGGCCATTCTATTGTCAATTCCCTTTTACATTCATTTAATCTTAGGCGTGAGTTCTTCACCTATGGGCAATGTATCTTATCCAATCGGTTATGTGTTTTTGAAAAGGGTTTTATGTGAAGAAGTGTGTGAAATAGATGGTTCACTCGATTTTTATTGGTTTCTCTCAACAAGTAGTGCAAAAAATGGGTCAAAGCAATGTTGTAGGCGAACAATTTATGCATACAAAGCTTTTACTTCCTCTAATTGTTCCCACCCAATGCTTCCCAAAAATCTAGACACAACCTTAAAGTGTTTCCCTTTCTAGTACTTGCAACCATAAACTTTTATTTTTTGAACACACTCTTTCTTTTTTTCCTTAGACAACAAGCGATTCCTTAGACATATTTTCTTTCTAAGCGTCTAACCTTGTTTTTAGACTTTAGACCCACATTATCTAATCACTTTTGATTCATTCTTTTCTTCCCTTTTCAAGTGTGGACTCTCTAGGATTTTTCTTTGAATTCTAAGGTTAGAACTTAATTCTTTTTTTTAATCTCTATTGTCTTATTTCTCACTTATTTTTCTTTCTCTTTTTCTCTTTTTCTTTTCTCTCTTTTTACTCACACTCAAACTAGGATCATATATGCAAATAAGAAAATATACTTGCCAAAAGGTATACAAACCATTCCCAAGACTCAAATGTTTGAGTGTTAAGTGGATGAGAAGGTTAGGACCAAAGGTTTGTAATTAATCAAAGGCATAGAGTTTCAAGACATAACAATATTTATTTAAATTGAAGAACTTAAGCATAAAGCATTATAAACTAAAAGAGAATATGTACAAAAGGATATTCTTGAGATTACCTCTCAAGCGCGCTTGTTTAGAGTCATTAGCTAGACTTTGGGTAGGGGACTAGGATTTTGGTTGGATTTGCCAAGGAGGAGCTTTTGATTTCCATGGCGGATCATCCAAATCCATGAAAAGAATCTTCTTCATAAATGCATCAATCCCTTCTTGGACTTTTTCCTTCATCTCCTTGGTCACTATGACTTTAACTTTCGCAAAAGGTTTTGGGAAACCTTTGCAGTTCACTTGATAATCAATTTCTCCATCAACACAACTTTTTGGAGTTAAATCCATAGTAGGAAAGTTAGTGACGTTGTGAGGTACTTTCTTTTCATCAAGGTCCTTTACCACACTTAGGATTATAAAAGGAAGTGTTTCCTTTGATGAAAAATTACCGAGCATGATTGGAGTTGAGCTTTGCTTCACATCCTTAGACTTCTCATTCTTGATCTTCTCATATGAAACCATAGTCTCCTTAGCCTTGGAATCACATAAGGCATCTTGTTCAACAATCTTACCAAATGAGCAAGGTTTTGTGGATTTCCCTGAATCACCATCTTTGGGAATCAACTTCGGTTCAAGAGGTTTTACACTTTACGTTTTGTTTTGAGTACATTCACTACCCTCTTGCTCCATCATCATCATCATCAAAATGTCGATCCTCTTTATTTTGGTGACTATATCCATCAAAACCTTGTTGACTACCAGATTATCTTGGCACCATTCCATAAATGGTATTATGACCATGATACCTCCCATATGATCCTTGATTTTTTTGTATTTTTCCTCAATGATTTGTTTCTTAAAACGTTCGGGAAATGGTAGATTCAATTCATTAATGGAAATGTTGGTGTCGGTTGGCTCTTTCTTTTCCTCCCTTCTTGGACGTGGAGAAGCTACTACTTTTGTAGCTTTCTCTTGTTGCTTTGAGTTCCCTTTAGGATTCTTAGGAGTCTCCTCTTCTTGATTATCCTCTTGAGGTTCTTCTTCCATCGAAACCTTGTCAACTTCCTCCTTATCCTCTTTAGGCTTCCCTTTTGGATTCCTCGCTGGCAATTGCTTTCCACTTCTTAATGTGATGGCTTGACAAGACTCATTAGGATTTACTTTTCACTTTCCGGGAAGTTTTAATTCTTGAAATTCTAACATAGAAGCTTGCTTCGCTAGCTTGTAGTTTATATCCTTCACATGAGAGGCAAGAGATTCATACTTTTCTTTTAACTCCATAAAATATTTATTAGTCTTATGGTTGGTCATCTCAAATTTCCTAACTATCTCCATTTTAAAATCTTCTTTCCCAACCAAAAGCATCTTCAACATGGTAAGAATCTCATCTTTCTTATGTTAATTTTGTTCCATTGAAGGTTTTTCTTCATGTACTCTTCTTGGTGAAAATTCTTGGGAATAATTCTCTTGGTATCCTTCTTGAACAAAATTAGATTCCTCTCGTTGGTCTCTAGGAGTTTCTCTAGCTGAACCTTTCTCTTTTGGATGCATCATCGCTTCTTCACAAACTTTTGCAAGTTTCTCAACCTCAGCACTCATCTTCTCAAAGTGTTTATCATCCCTTCTTGAGTTTTTCTCAAAGCCATTATCATCATGATAGCTTCTTGCCAAATTTTTCAACTAACTTCTCACCTTGCTCGGTTGTTAAGATAGCAAAATTCCCATTACTTAACATGTTTATAGGAAGCCCAAATTGACTATAGACTCCCCAATAAAAAAATTTGTAGAAGGCTACCTTGTGTGAAGCCATGATGTGGGCAACTTCTCACATAAGCGGTAAATCTTTCCCATGCTTCTCTAAAGGTTTCCTCTAATCCTTGCTTGAAAGAGACAATGTCAGTTATAAACTTGTTAGTCATCTTGAGAGAGTAGAATCTTTCAAGAAACCACTTCTTGCATTCTTCCCACGTGGTTATTGTTGAGCTTTTAACACTTCTCTCCCATTGAGAAGCTTTATCTTCCAAGGAGAGTTAGAAAAGAGCAAGCTTTAATAGATCCTCGGGAATTCCTTGCATCCTAACCGTCTCACAAAATCTCTCAAAATTAAAGAGGTGTTCGATGGGGTCTTCCTCATGTAGCCCAAAATATCGCATGCTTTGGACCAATCCAATCAAACTAGGTTTTATTTCAAAGTGAGGAAGGTTGTGTTGAGGGCATCTTATACCTATTCTTGTAGGATTGGTGAATGGCATGTCAAAATCCCTAATTAGCTCTTAAAGCAAATGGTTCTCTTCAACAAGGAACCTTTCCATCACACACTCATCATCATTCTCATTACTCATACCCATTCTTGCTTCTTCCATGCCCAACTTCAGCCTTTGCATATTAAAGCCTCTTTGATTCTTTGGATTCATTACCTCGAAAAGAAAAATAACAAACACAAAAGCAAAGGGATTAGTTTAATACTTAAAATTAAAAAGCGTAGTCTAAAAACTAGCTATATTGGCTCCCCGGAAACGACGCCAAAAATAACTCATGTTGGTTCAACTGATATTGCTTCCATTTCAGGTACCTTACCCCTTAAATATGATTTAGTTTGCCCTCACATTGCTAAATCTCTTTTATTTGTATCAAAGATAACTAAAGATTACCCTTGTAAGTTCACAATTGATGCTGACAATGTCGTTGTAAAGGGCAAAGAAACAAGGAAAGTCTTGTTGCCAGGAAGCAATCTGAAGGTCTTTATAGCCTGGAGAACAACAAACACCAAGTTCTCTTCTCTGGCAGACAAGCAACTACTAGTGAAGAAATCTGGCACAAAAGGCTTGGTCACCCAAATGATAATATTCTCCAGCTTCTATCTCAAAATAAAGCAGTCCAAGTGAGCAAAAGAACCAAGTGAGTGTGTGATTCTTGTAGACTAAGCTTTTATTTTTAAGTATTGAACTAATCTCTTTGTTTTTGTGTTTTTATTTTGCCTTGTGAGGTAATGAATCCAAGGTCAAAGAGGTTTTAATGAGCAAAGATTGAACTTGGGCATGGAAAAACCAAGAGTGGGTATGAGGAATGAGAATGATGATGAGTGTGTGATGGAGAGGTTTCTTTTCAAAGAGAACGTTTGCGTCAAGAGCTAATTGGGGATTTTGATAAGCCATTCACCAATCCTACAAGGATGGGAATAAGATGTCCTCAACACAACCTTCCTCACTTTGAAATCAATCCAAGTTTGCTTGGATTGGTACAATGCTTGCAATATTTTGGGCTACTTGAGGAAGATCTAATCGAACACATCTACACTTTTGAGAGATTTTGTGAGACAGTTAGGATGCAAGGAGTTCCCAAGGACTTAGTAAAGCTCGCTCTTTTTTCATTCTCCTTGGAAGATAAAGCTTCTCAATAGGAGAGAAGTATTAAAAGCTCAACAATAACCACATGGGAAGGATACAAGAAGCGATTTCTTAAAAGATTCTACTCTCACAAGAAGACTACCAAGTTTAGAATCGGCATTGCCTCTTTCAAACAAGGATTGGAGGAAACCTTTGGACAAGCATGGGAGAGATTTAGTGGCTATGTGAGAAGTTGCCCACATCATGGCTTCACAAAAGGTAGTCTTCTATAAATTTTTCACCGAGGAGTCTATGGACAATTTAGGCTTGCTATGAACACGACAAGTACTGGGAATTTCGCTAGCTTAACAACCGAGTAAGGTTAGAAGATATTCATAAATTTAGAAAGAATCTACCATGATGATAATGTCTTTGAGAACCACACTAGAATGGATGATAAATGCTATGAGGAGATGAGTGCTAGGATTAAAAACTAGCAAAAGTTTGTGAAGAAACGATGATGCATCCAAAAGAAAAAGATTCAACTAGAGAAACTCCTAAAGACATAAAAGAGGAAGTTAATTTTGTTCAAGAAGGGAACAAAAGGAATCACTTCCAAGAATCCTCACCAAGAAGAGTGCTTGAAGAGAAACCTTCTATGGAAAAAAATCAACCTAAAGGAGATGAGATTTTTACAATGTTAAAGACGCTTGTGGTTGGGAAAGAAGATTTCAAAAGGGAAATGGTTGGAAAAATCGAGATGACCAACCATAAGACTAATGAATATTGCATGGAGTTAAAAGAAAGGTATGAATCTTTTGTCTCTCATGTGAAAGATATGGAATACAAGCTAGCAGAGCAACCTTCTATGTTAGAATCTCAAGGTGGAAAACTTCCCAAAGAGTGTGAAGTAAATCCTAGAGAGTTGTACCAAGCCATCACATTAAGAAGTGGAAAGCAATTTCCACCAAGGACTCTAAAGGAAAATCATAAAGAGGATGAGGAGCAAGTTGACGAGGTTCCTATGGAAGAAAAACTTCAAGAGGATTACCAAGCGGTGGAGACTCCTAAGGAACCTAAGGTGAACTCGAATCAACAAGAGAAAGCTACAGAGATAGTAGCTTCTCCACGTCCAAGAAGAGAGAAAAAGAAAGAGCTAACTAACACCGACATTCCCATTAATGAACTGAACCTACCATTTTTGACGTTTCAAGAAAAAATCGTTAAAGCCAAATACAAGAAGATCAAGGATCAACTGGTGGGGGGGGGGAGGGGTATTATGGAATAGTGTCAAGATCAATCGGTAGTCAACAAGGTTTTGAAGGATATAGTCACCAAAAGAAAGAGGATCGACACTTTGATGATGATGATGGACTAAGAGGGTAGTGAATCTACTCAAGCCATAATGCAAAGTGTGAGAATTCTTGAACCAAAGTTGATTGCCAAGAATGGTGATTTAGAGAAATTCGACAACTCTTGCTCAATTTGTGAGATTGTTGAGAAAGATGCCTTATGTGATTCCAAGAATAAGGACAATGTGGTTTCATGTGAGAATAACAAGAATGAGAAGTCTAAGTATGTGAAGCAAAGTTCAACACCCATCATGCTCATTGATTCTTCATCAAAGACAACACTTCCTTGTACAATCCCTAGTGTGGCAAAAGACATTGGTATAAAGAAAATGCCTTTAAACCCCGCTCATTTTCTTACTATGACTTTAACACCAACAAAGTTTGTTGATGAGGTAATTGATTATCAAGTGAAGTGAAAAAGTTTCCCAAAACCTTTTACGAAAGTTAAAGTCATAGTTACAAAGGAGATGAAGGAAAAAGGCAAAGAAGGGATTGATGCATTGATGAAGAAGATTCTTGTCATTGAGGTACATGATCCGCGATGGAAATCAAAAGCACCTCCTTGGCCAACCCTACCAAAATTCTATTCTCATACCCAAAGTCTAGCTAAGGACTCTAAACAAGCGCACTTGAGAGGCAATCTAATGAATATCTTTTTGTACATATTCTCTTTTAAGTTTTAATGCTTTAAGTCTTAAGTCTTTAAGTTTCAATAATCGATGGTTATGTCTTGAAACGATCTTGTTTCAAAGTCATCTGTTTTGCTCAAGCTTAGATACCAAAGGAGAACCATTCGAATCAAGAATCAAAGCTAAAGAAACTTTATGCCTTTGATCTAATTACAAACCTTTGGTCATCCACTCAACACTCATACACATGAGTGTTAAAAGGTACTCCTACAATCCATTGTCTATACCATTGCATATTTCTTTTCAATTTTTGATTTTTGCTTGTTTGTTTTAAAGTCAATCTCATGGTTTAGAATTCACCAGGACAATGAAGTTTAAGTTCGGAAGAGGGGCTTAGTACTAACGAGAAATTTTATTTGTTTTTTTTTCTTTTGATCATCCTTGAGTCATGCATTGTACATAGCTAAATTTTGTTAAAAACAAAAAAAATTGAAATTTTCATCGGTTTTTGAAGTTCATATAGATGCATTCATGTGAATATGTTAGGTGGTTAGGAGAATTTAGGTTGCATTTTGCATAAAGAACCATGTCTTGTAAGTAGACTTAGTCATGCTTACAATTAAATATGCTCATTAGTAATAATATAATGTTTGAACCATCTATACTTTTGAAATCCATGCTTGGATTTGACCTCTTGAAATTCTTTATGAAAATTGAAGCATATTAGATTTGAAGGCAATCCCATTTAAGAATAACCTAATTGAATTTAGTTTTTCTTGCTTATGGTCTTGAAGTTCTCTTCTATGGTAAAACACTAAACACTTGAGTTATGTTTTAACCATATTTTATCATTTTTCTTAACTCAAGTGGCTACTCTATCTTAAGAGTAGTTATCCCACCTTGAAAACCCAGATCCTTTCTTTTTAGACCCTCCTAATCATTAGAATGTGAGGTCTCTTTTGGAAAATGCACACATGGGCAAAAACTTGTGTAAAATGAAGTTGGACGACAAATTCTAGTGCTTTCTTAGCGTTAGCCTCATTTTAAGGTTAACTAGAATTTAGGAAGGGGTTGTTCGATTCATACATGGGTTTGGGATATATACTTGGTACATCTAGTGTTAAGGGCTTGAGGAGATATTCTTAAATGGGAAATGATGCAAGCATGGTTAGAAAAAAGGAAAAGGTTGTGTAAGAAGTGAAGTTTGCGATATTCTAATATATGCCTAGTTCTAGCATAAGTCTCAAAAGTAAAATAGAAAAGAGAGTCACTACTGAAACTTAAAAGAAAAATGAACCAAAAAATTGATTTAGTAATAGTGGTTCTAAATGAAAAAGAATATATGAGAGAGATGCTAGAAGTTAAAGAGCTTAAGTGAAGGAAGGGAAGAATCTCTAAGTATTTATTGGGAAATGAAAGAGGAAGTTGTTGTACTCACTGGGAAAAACGATAAATCATGCTAAGAAAGAACAAAAGTTGTTTTTATCTCTAGAATCTTAGGAAGGGAAACACATTCGGGTAGTGTAGGAAATAAATGGGAATGAAGTTGAATAGCTTAGTGGAAGCAATAGCTTTGTATGCACAAGTTGTTAGGCTAATACCGTGGTTTTGCCATATGTCTTGCATTACTTGTTTTTGAGAGAAACCACCAATGAAAATTGAGTGAAGCCTCCTCTAAAATACTTCTTTAAACATCCATCATTTTGTTTTAAAGCCAAGTAGAATGAGACTTCTTACCCATGGGTAAAAACCACATATCATGAGCTTAATTGAATGTTCAGGGAATGATGGATAAGATGATATGTGGATGTTTAACTTAGTTTCTTAGAGTTGGTCCTTGTGAAGAGCATGGCGAAGTACATTAAGTATTCATGATTCATGCATATGTTACTACTCTTTAGGACCTTGGTTTGGAAACCTTTCTAGACATACTTTGGCATGTGTTCATTTTTTCAAACCTGGCTTCCAGGTTTGGTCTTTATTGTTTGCTTGAGGACAAGCAAAGGACAAATCCTAGGGAGTTGATGTGTACATATTTTCATGAATTATTGTCCTTCTTTTATCCATGTTTTGATTGCATTTAGGTTGGTATATAATGCATTTTAGTGTCAAAATCCATTTAGTTTAGGAATTGAGTCTAGTTTAGAATAATCTTGCATTTGCATGTATTTCTTTGCATTTGTAGGTGAACCTTTGGAGTGGCTCTACCGGGAGATAAATGGATGAATTCGAGATGGATTTGAGGCCAAAAATCAAGGGAAAGAAGTGCTAAATACATATGGGAATTGTGGAAGCAAAGGAGCCATCAAAGGAGCAAAGAAGAAGCAAAAACTACTCAAAACATGTCGCTATCGACCTGCCTGGTCGATAGTGGCATGCGTTGGCTCGATAGTCACATCCGTTAAACAGTTTTCTGCCCAACGCATGCCACTATCAACGAGACAGGTCGATAGTCGCATGTGTTGGGTCAATAGTGACATGCGTTTGGCAGTTTTCACTTTAGGGCACCCTTTTACACCTCCATTTGTATAAATACCCGCTCTTAGTCTCCAAGAACATAATTTCTCATCTCTTATCAATTTTTCACAATTTTTTGTATGTTTTAAGTTTTCTCTCTTGATCTTTTAAGATCAAGAGTCTCTCTCTCTTATATTTTTATCTTGGATCAAAATTTAAATCTTTATATTATGCTTTCTATTTCTTCTTCTCCTATCTTTTCTTTTACACTTTGTGAATAGGTTCTTTAGGTGGATCTTGGGTTTTTGAGATTTGGTTAGATAGGATTGTAATGAGGGTGTTAGGGATAGTTTATCTTTAGTTTCTATCGGATTAGGAAGCCTTAATGTTTCATTTAAATGAATCTTGATGTGTGCATTTCACGCCCGAGAGGTGTTCGATGAAATGCCTACGAGAACCTAATTCATGCTAAACTTAGCTTAGCCAATGAGATTTGATTGCTAGGTAATTTAGTGACTACTTAGACTTGTTCTTAATGATTTCTATTGATTTGTTAATTGCAATAAGCGAGAGTTGAGTGATTGCATCATATAGGAAATAATTTTCTACCATGAGAGTGGAGTAAACATTAGATGTCTTTAGTCATAGAATTGCTCTTAATAGCTTAACCTAAAACCACTATTTCCATCTTAGTAGTCTCTTCAATTACATTCGCCCTTGATCCATCACTTTACTTGTCCGTAATTTTCATTCTTGCACTTTAATTTCATGCTTGTTTATTTTGCTTAACTTACTTTCTTGCTTTGCTTTGTTTATCTTCTTTATGTTATTGCTTCTATTTTGAATTTCTTAGTAGATTGTTAGGAACCCAAAACCTTCTTGATTTTCTTAGATTAAAAAGAATTGTGGATTCTCAAAGTTTAGACTAGCCTAGCTTGACGCGCTCCTTGTGGTTCGACCCCAAAGTACTACAATCGACATAGCCGTATACTTGCGGTATTGTGTGATTGTTAGGAAACGGGCTTATAAATATTAAAGCTTCTCTGTTACTTTTGTTTGCATAAACAATCGAGCACAACACAACCCTTATCATGTTCCATTTGGAAAAGCACCTGACTACTCTTCCCTTAGAACATTTGGATGCTCATGCCACCCTACACTCATATATTACAAGGTATACAAGTTTACCCTAAATCATTAGCATGTGTTTTCCTTGGTTATGCAAAGAACAAAGGATATAGGTGCTTGTATCCACCAACTAGAAAGGTATATATATCAATCGTCATGTGATCTTTGATGAAATGAGATTCTCTTTCTCTGATATATACTCTCACCTTGAACCACCTCTTAATTCTCCTTTGTTACATGCTTGTCAAAAAGTTTTATGCCACAACAGACATATTCACCTCAAGAATTAGATACAAGTATATTTACATATGAAGATTTTCCTCCTTTACCATCAAAACAACTAGTTCTAGTGCAACTGTTGACAATGAAAGGAGTTTGGGTATACGAAAAGCTTAGACCGTCTTCCTATAGACAACAACTCCTCTTCTTTATCTAACATGACAAACACTAGCACTCAGAACAACATCTCTATTCCTTAGCCTACAACACCAACACTTATTCAACAATCTCATGTTCCACAACTATATGGACCTGAACTTGCATATCAACTCTCTGTAAATAGTTCCAATAGCGCTTCACCACCACTACAAAGCTCACAGCCAAGTGAATCTGCAATATCTTCAAGCCCTCATCAAAGCAAAAATCTACAACTAACACATCTCATGATTACCAGAGCCAAATAGGGTATCTTCAAACCAACTCAAAGATATGTTCTTCTCACCCATAAGGTCACTTATCCTGAATAGAAAAATGTTACATCAGCTCTAAAATATCTTAGATGGACTGCTACAATGATAGAGGGAGGAAAAATTGTGCAGAAATAAGAACATAGGCTTTGATTCCCGATCATCTAGACATAAATTTTTTAGGCTGCAAATGGGTGTTCCAAACCAAGTTGAATGCTGATGGCACTTTGGATAAGTTCAAAGCCATAATTGTTGGAAAATGATTTGATCAAGAAGAGGGAATATACTATCTTGAGACTTATTGTCCAATCGTGAGGACATCAACAATAAGAACTATTTTGTATTTAGCAACAATTTGTCAATAGGATGTCAAGCAAATGGACGTAAGAAATGTTTTTCTACATAGTGACTTAACAGAAGAAGTGCACATGGCTCAACCAAATGGATTTTTATGACAAAGCACACCCTACTCATGTCTGCAAACTGCATAAGTCACTATATGGCTTCAAGTAGTCTCCTAGAGCTTGGTATGACAGGTTCAGTAATTTTCTCTTGGAGTTTAGATTTATATGCAGTATTCGTGATCCTTCTTTATTTATTTGCAAACGCAACAAGGATATCATCATCCTAATTTTGTATGTAGATGACATGATGATCACACTAAATAGCTTTTCCTTACTCAATCAGCTTCTCATTCAACTACGCAAAGAGTTTCAAGTGAAGGATATGAGCAAACTACATTACTTTTAGGAATGCAAGCTCAATATCATAAAGATGGCTTGTTTTTGTCACAAGAAAAATATGCAGATGACCTTTTGGTTGTAGCTGCAATGAGCACTTGTTCACCAGTGACAATTCCTCTTTCTCTTCAGCCATATAAAGAACATGCTCAATCATAACTGTTCTCCAACCCAACATACTTCAGAAGCTTAGCTGGTAAGCTTCAATATCTTACACTTACTAGACCGGATCTCCAATACTTTGTGAAATTTGTTTGTCAACAAATGTATTCCCCAACTATCTCAAACTTTAATCTCTTGAAAAGAATATTGAGATACATTAAAGGAACTATTAACATGGGAGTTGTTTGCACATTAAGTGCCTTTTTAAGTTTTTATGAATAAAAAAGACACTATTTGGGATAAAGGGTACTTTTTGCATTTGCCAACATAAAAACTGACTAAAATGCCCTTCTGTTTCACTTTTCTCTCTCCCTTGTTACACTTTGTCCTTTCACACTTTTTCTCTCTCTCACACTCTCGTTTAACACACACTCTCTCTTTTTTCTTTTTTTTTTACATCAATACACTCTCTCTCTCTCTCTCTCTCTCTCTCTCTCCCACTCACTCTCTCTCTCTCTCTCTCTCTCTATATATATATATATATATATATATATA
>OVAN01000442.1:0-60558 GCA_900406275.1 Anastatica hierochuntica
AGTAACGTAATGTACATAATTATCCTAAACCGTATGATATTATCTCAATACTTTAACTTGTGATGAATTTGTTTGGAGAGTGTCGAAACCAAATGATATGTTTATGGGGAAAGATGAATCAAGACTACAGGAATTTACACTGCTTAGGCTCTCACAGCTACCAACTTTTCATCCTTAAGAAAAAAGAACATGGTTAATAAGAGAAACGAACATATATACACATGTAATTATTAATTCAATCAGAAATTGAACTTAAATCGAATCGGAACCAAACCCGCATCGAAAATTTTGTGATTCCAAAATTATTTCAAAATTCAAAATCCAAAAACCGAATTAACCGAAGCAAATGGATGGCAGCCGATGGACATTTGTAAGAAAAGATGAAAATAGTGGGCCTGTATATGGATGGGTAGGAGGAACATAAAGGGCCTAATATCTATGTATACTTCGCTTTTAAAGTTGAAATGAGCTTTTCGTTTTAAAAGGATTTAAATCTTCGTTTTGAACAAAGAAAGTCTAATATCAATTATCTCTCAGGCCTTTAAATTATTCATAAAAAATGTTATAAAAAACTAAATCTTGTTTTGTATGTGACGTAAGGCTGGAAAAAAATCTCAACCTGAAATACCTATCCGAATCAGACAAATTCGAACCAAACATTAAAAATGTCCGAACTGGCCCGCGAAAAAATCCGAAAATCCTAAGTCATAATTTTGAAATATTCGAAAAATCCATAACTCCAAGACCCGAAACTCTAACAACCCGAAAAACTCTGAAAAAACACATAAAAATCCGGGAAAAAAAAAAGAATTCAAAACGAAACATCCGAAAATACTCGAATTCAAACCAAACCCATATAATTTCATATATATTCGTGTTTTCTTTAATTTTTTTGTGATAATTGCTTTTTTTTAAGTTACTAAACCTTATCCAAACGTTAATGGACTCGAACCAAATACAAACCGAACTTTTAAAATATGGGGTTAAACTTTAAGTATTTAAAAATTGGAAGACGCGGATGGACCCGGCTCTAAACCGTCCACAACTTAATTCCAATGGTCGTTGTTAAATAATCAAGTGGTACGTACTATATGACTCCAAAATCGATTTGACTGCATCATGCGTACGTATGAAATATATCTTTGCGAGTACAACAAGTAAACAAATCCAAACACTAATCCATACAGAGAATGTTCAATTAATCGATAAGTGGTGATGGATATTGGTCAACTTTGGGTTGAGTTTGACGTCGGTCCATTTGTAAATTAACAAAATCGAATTTTAAATCTAACTAATGATTACACACATTATATAACACGGAAGTTTTAATTAATAATACTCCATTAGTGGCTTCGATGGCCGCGTGTTTTAAGCTTTCAGACAGCTTTTTTTTGCTTTGTTTTAGTGGTTGAAAATTACAATTAAACTCAGACAAAAAAAATTATTACAATACTATACACATGGCGACATAATTTATAGTATTCAAAATAATATAAATTTATAATAATTTATACATCTTTAGTCTAGTGATCAAAAATTTGAAGGTTTATACACCAAGATTCGAATAGTAGAAAATGCAAATTTTTGCAGATTTTCATGCGCATGCTTCGGAGATTTCAGAATGTTGCATGTAAAGTCGTTCGTTATAGTCTCATGTGTTGCATATTGTCCATATAAATACATATCGTTGATCGTAGATTCAAGTTTTACAAGAAAAGATACGTTGTAAAGTCGTTTGTGAAGCTTGTTCATCCGAGTCGAATAGATTGCAGATAACGTCCGATTGTTCATATTTTGTAAAGGAATTAATACTAAAATATAAATGATGCGATTACTTTCGGGTAGTTCAAAAAAAATAATAACAATAATTAATTATTATACCAAAGACGTAGACTGTCTTTCTCTTGGCTGGTTCGTTTGATCTAGATTCTCTCTCTCTCTACCTCTCTTCTGCAAATCAGAAGAAATCTTTATCGACTTTGGTCGCCACCGGACAACATGCCGAATTCTACTAAGTGTCTGTTGGTTGCAGTTTGGTTTGTGTCTATGTCTACTTTCTTTCAACTGGTTCGACCTCAGAACCGAACCGGAGCCACTACTGATCCCGACGAAGGTCTCTTCTCTCTCTCTGTCTCTTGCTTGAAAGATTATTTTCTACTGTTTCTTTCTACTTTCAAAAGAAACGATGATGATGATGATGATGATGATGATTGTGATATTAATGGCAACTTTATATTATACACACCGTTTCGTTGCTTTTATTCGTTTTTGTTGTTTCTGGTTCGTTTTTTTTTTTAATTGGAAACGTATTTGATCAGCTCGAGCGTTGAACAAAATCTTCGAGACGTGGAAGATTACGGCGACTAAGGATTGGAATATAAGCGGCGAACTTTGTAGCGGAGCCGCCATTGACGACAGTGTTAGCATTGATAACTTGGCTTTTAATCCTCTCATCAAATGCGACTGTTCTTTCGTTGACTCTACCATCTGCCGTATCGTTGCCTTGTACGGTTCTTGGCTCTGTCTCTCTCACTGCCTTCCATGTGTTCGACGATTTGTCTCAATCAGAATTTATTGTGTCAAATGTTGTTTGTTTCAGGAGGGCTCGTGGGATGGATGTTGCTGGTCCTATTCCGGAAGAGCTTTGGTCTCTCGTTTACATCTCTAATCTGTAAGACTTTTTCACACACCATCACTTACCTCATGCCTTACTCTGTATTTGACACTAACATACTTTTGTTTCTTCTCTTATGTTGTAGGAACCTTAATCAGAATTTCTTGTCTGGTTCTTTGTCTCCTGCCATTGGAAATCTTACTCGTATGCAGTGGATGTAAGCCCTTCTTCTTCGTTTTCTTCTTCTTCTTCTTCTTCTTCTTGCTCTCTAAATGGATACTTTTGTAGGACTTTTGGGGCTAACGCTTTGTCCGGACCAGTTCCCAAAGAAATTGGACTTCTTACTGATTTAAGATCATTGTATGCACCACTTCTCTCTCTCTCTCCTCCACCAGTTTACGGGACATTGATTCTAACGTTTCTTCTTCTTCTTTTGAGCTCTCTCTCTGTACAGAGCTATTGATATGAATAATTTCTCTGGTTCTCTACCACCTGAGATTGGCAATTGCACCAGGCTTGTCAAAATGTAAGCTTGTGTTAAATATTTTAAAGCATTCCTCCTACAAAGCTCCAAAGCAAAGTTTAATGTTGACACTCCATCACAATCTTAGTCTCGCTTTTCATTAAGTGTCTTTCAAATATATACTGAATGTCCAATGCTTCTGTAGGCTTAATGGTATTCATGTTTATGACAGGTACATTGGAAGTAATGAACTAACCGGTGAAATTCCTTCGTCATTTGCAAATCTTGTGGACCTGGAAGAAGCGTAAGATTGTACTTATCCTCCTACGCTTTTAGAAACATAAGCATACCCCCAATCTTGGACTGACCTTTTTTCTTTTCATGTCGTTTCAGTTGGATTAACGATATCCAACTTACAGGTCGGATACCAGACTTTATAGGAAACTGGACCAAACTTACTGTTCTGTGAGAAATTTCATATTGCAGCTCTTTTATTGTTCAATTTTTTTGAGCTATTCCAGATTCTATATCAACGGATTAAGTAACTGTTAATAATCAACACTTGATGGTTCACCAACCTCTATATTGAGGGCTATACTCAACGTTTGATACATGTTTTATTGCAGGAGAATTCTGGGGACTAATTTGAGTGGTCCAATTCCATCTACATTTGCAAACTTAATTTCATTGACAGAGTTGTAAGTGCTCGTTGTTATATCTTCTTTTCTCCATCAGTTTTCGACTTGTTTTATGTACCAATACTGACTGAAATCCGAAACACAGGAGACTGGGTGAAATTTCCAACAGCGGTTCTTCTCTTCAATTTATACGAGACATGAAATCTCTAAGTGTCCTGTAAGGACTTCTGTTCAGCTTTTGCATAATCTTGATGAACTTCTGAAATCCTTTAACTCGTCCCTTTCGTCTGATTTCTTTTTTTTTTTTTTTTAACACCTTTTAAAAATATCATGCAGAGTATTAAGGAATAATAATCTTACTGGAACAATACCTTCCAATATTGGAGATTACTTCCAACTGCGACAACTGTAAGTGCGAGACAAGACGACACACAATGTTGTTCCATATCTCCTTTGTTACTACACTTAGAGGATATACCTTCTGTCATAAAGAACCTGAGGCATTTAATAATTACAGTTAATATTACATTACTTATTCTCCAGAGATTTGAGTTTCAACAACCTAACTGGGCAAATTCCAGCTTCACTATTTAACTCAAGCCAACTTACTCACTTGTAAGATCATATTCATTTTTGCCATCACATGCTCTAGTGCAAAATTCGCTGACTAACTAAATGTTTACCGACCTTTAGGTTTCTTGGAAATAACAAGTTGACTGGTTCCTTACCCACTGAAAAGAGTCCCTCTCTTACGAATCTGTGAGTAACAAATAAATGTAGAATGTATCTCTCTCTGGGTACCATCTATTGAAAGCTTGTCAATGTCATTCATAGTACTTTATGTGCAGGGATGTGTCATACAATGATTTAACAGGGAATCTTCCTTCTTGGGTTAACCAAAACTTGCAAATGTAAGTTAGAGAACTTTGTACTTGAATTTTATGGCGCATAAGACACTATTTTTCCTAAACAAACCTTTTGTGTGTGTTATTCTGCAGTAACCTGGTTGCCAACTCCTTTACGTTGGGACGTTCTAACAGAAGGTGACTTTGTGATTTGTGCTCTTCTTGGTGCCTAAAGTTCGACATTATTTCTACTTCACAAACATAAAAATGTCAATCAATGCCACATTCCTCATTCTGTACTTTTTGTTCTTTCTAAAAGGGCTTTCCCTGGACTGGACTGCCTCCAGAAGGATTTCCGCTGCAACCGAGGAAAAGGAGTATGTAAGTGCATCCAAATGGTGTTCAGAAACTTCAGTTTTAGAATTGACAAGGATATGATGTATATATTAGTAGATAATACGCTGGTTGAGATGCTTTTCTCTTGGTGGGTGTCCAGATTTCAACTTTTCGGTCAACTGTGGAGGCAAAGATATCAGGTCTAGTAATGGTGCTTTGTATGAGAAAGACGATGGGGAGCTTGGACCAGCTTCTTTTTCCGTAAGCAAAACCCAAAGATGGGCAGTCAGCAATATAGGACTATTTACTGGGAGTAATAGTAATCAATACACAGCTGGTTCAGCTACACGATTTGCAAACACTTCAGACTCGGAACTGTTTCAATCGGCTAGACTGTCTGCGTCTTCTCTAAGGTATTACGGACTGGGGCTAGAAAATGGAGGATATAGTGTAACACTTCAGTTTGCTGAGATACAAATGCAAGGTTCTAATACCTGGAGAAGTCTTGGAAGGCGACTTTTCGACATATATGTCCAGGTCTCTACTATTACATTGAGCTTCCGCTCGTATTCTTACATCGCTTAGTTCTTCCTGCCTGTGATTTTTCTTGTGATATCAAATGATTTTATCATATTATTATCTCAAGTAAAGAGAGTGAAAATATGTCTGTAGTAACCTTCTTGAACCAGAGAGAGTAACTCATTGATATGCCCTGGCATAAAGGAATTTTTTACGTTGGAATATTCGGTGCGAGGCGCAATATAGATTTCGTTCAAGCAGGAGTGAAACCTAAGATGCAATCATTATAAGGCCCAACTCAGAAATGGTTTCTGACTTTGGCTTCCTTTTCCTTTTTAGGGAAAACTTGTTGAAAAGGACTTTGACATGCGCAGAACAGCTAACGGTTCTAGTGACCGAGTAGTTCAAAGAGTATATAAAGCAAATGTATCTGAAAATTATCTCGAAATTCATCTTTTCTGGGCTGGAAAAGGAACGTGTTGTATTCCTGCTCAAGGCACTTATGGGCCATTAGTCTCAGCTATCAGTGCAACTCCAGGTATACACCAGAGCCTTTCATAATCTTAGTAAAGTGCAATTTCTCTTCTCACTACCAGCTTTTCTTCTCTGCAGATTTCACACCTACCGTAGCAAATAAGTTGCCTTCGAAATCCAATGAAAACGTTGGTATTATTGTAGGGGCCGTTGTAGGAGCAGGAGTGATAAGTTTCTTGGTGATATTTATCATCTTTATCATCCGCAGGAAAAGAAAAAGGGCGGCTGATGAAGAAGGTAAATAGAAAGTTGTACGATGTGGCAGTATTACTAAAGTCTAATCTTGGACAATTGTAATCTTCAAACCACATACTCTCTTACGCAGTGCTACACAGTCTGGACGTAAGGCCCTACACCTTTAGTTACTCAGAACTCAAAACTGCAACTCAAGATTTTGATCCTTCCAACAAGCTTGGGGAGGGAGGATTTGGACCTGTTTTTAAGGTAAGACCCTGCAGAGAATGCGAATGTTATGTAATTTCTCCAGTGGTTATATTCTGAAGTTATCCATTAATACAGGGAAAACTGAATGACGGAAGAGAGATAGCCGTGAAGCAATTGTCAGTTGCGTCCAGTCAAGGAAAGGGTCAATTTGTTGCGGAGATTGCCACTATATCAGCTGTTCAGCATCGCAACCTTGTAAAATTGTACGGATGCTGCATTGAGGGAAATCAGCGTATGCTTGTATATGAATACCTCGCAAACAAAAGTCTAGATCAAGCTCTATTTGGTAATGCTCATGAGGTCTTAAATGTGTGATCCTTTTTGTAGTTTATGTTGGCTTACATGTTGCGTGGTTGTCGCAGAGGAAAAGAGTTTGCAACTTGGTTGGTCAGAGCGTTTTGAGATATGCTTGGGAGTAGCAAAAGGTTTAGCGTATATGCATGAGGAGTCCAGTCCTCGTATAGTGCATAGGGATGTGAAGGCAAGCAATATTCTGCTAGACTCGAATCTGGTCCCGAAACTCTCTGATTTTGGGCTGGCCAAACTATATGACGATAAGAAGACGCACATAAGTACCCGTGTTGCAGGGACAATGTAAATGTCCTGAAAACTTTTCATAAGAGTATAATTCTTTCAAATGGTTTAAAAGACAAAACTCACCGTTGTAGTTAACAATGCAGTGGATATCTTGCACCCGAGTACGTGATGCTTGGACATCTAACGGAGAAGACAGATGTGTTTGCCTTTGGGATAGTGGCTCTAGAGATAGTGAGCGGAAGACCCAACTCGTCTCCAGAAATGGACGATGACAAACAATACCTTCTCGAATGGGTAAGCATCTTAGAATCAAACACCAATCTGATGTGAAGTAGAAGCAAGTGTTTTGAGTGTGTTTTTGGTTCTTGTGTGCGCAGGCGTGGAGGCTACACCAAGAGGAGCGTGACGCGGAAGTGGTGGATCCGGAGTTAACAGCATACGACGAGGAAGAAGTGAGACGGGTAATAAGGGTAGCTTTCTTGTGCACGCAAACAGATCACGCGATAAGACCAGCTATGTCCCGAGTGGTCGGGATGTTAACGGGTCATGTGGAGGTAACGGAAGCAAATGCGAAGCCCGGGTATGTATCCGAGCGAACGTTCGAGAATGCAATGAGCTTCATGAGTGGTGGTTCAACGAGCTCGAGCTTGATATTGCCTGATACACCAAAGCATCCTCCTTCCAAGTCCCAAGTCCAAGATTGAAAACTTGTACTTTTGTTTATATTACATTGAAAGAAAGAAGTCAAATTTTGAACAAAAGGCGTGTTGATAATAAACTATGATTTGATTAACAAAGACTTCTTCATCTTCTCTCGACTGTTTTTTTAAAAACAAATGATGATTACGACCAACTTCAGCCGCCATGATTGACCAAATCTCTGAAGGATTAGTGTTTTGGTTTAGAGAGAGATTATTTGTTAATTGTGGAATTAGAAAAGCTCTTCAAAGTCAGAAAACACCAAACCTCCGTCTCAAAATCTTCATCTCCGTCGGCGATGTCTAGGCTCCGGCGGTCTCCGTTTCTACTCCTCGCCGTCGTTTGGTTCTTGTGTATCTCCGGTTCGGTTCGAGCTCAGAACCGTACCGGAGCAACTACTGATCCCGACGAAGGTATGTAACTTAATTTGTAATACTAAGTGAGAGAGATTTAGTTTAAAATCAAAATTGACAAAGTCCGTTGATGAACAAACACAGCTCGTGCTTTGAACTCGATCTTCGCCGCTTGGAAGATCAGTGCTCCGAGAAACGAGTGGAACATCAGCGGCGAACTTTGCTCCGGCGCCGCCGTAGACGACAGTATCACCATCGATGACAGAGCTTACAATCCTCTTATCAAGTGCCAATGCAATTTCGTCAACTCCACTATCTGCCGCATCACTGCACTGTACGCTTCCCTCTTTCTTTTCTTCCTCACTCTCTACTCTCTCCATCTGATTCTTCTTCTTCTTCTTGTTTTCACACAGTAAGGTTTATTCAATGGAGGTTGTAGGACCTATACCTTCACAGCTCTGGACTTTAGAATACCTCACGAATCTGTATTGTTCTGACTTTACTATCAATCACACACGCACATTCACATTCACAAAACCACTTGATCTCATCTTTAACCTTCTTTCAGGAATCTGGGTCAAAATGTTCTCACAGGTTCATTGTCTCCTGCTATTGGGAATTTGACTCGAATGCAATGGATGTATGTCTATGAAACCTTCGTTCTTTCTCTTCCTAATTAAGCAATTCCTTTGTCTCTCTCTCACGCGTTTCTCACTCTTTTAGGACTTTTGGGATCAATGCTTTGTCTGGTCCTGTTCCTAAGGAAATTGGTTTGCTTACGGATTTAAGATTACTGTAAGCTTTGGTTGATTGCTTCCTTTTTTTTGTTTAGATATGATAATGTCTTCATCCTGTTCCTGGAGGATTTTGATTCTTCCTTATACATTATATGTATGTTTCTCTGCAGTGGCCTTAGTTCAAATAACTTTTCCGGTTCTATACCTGCTGAGATCGGGAGTTGTACAAAGTTGCAGCAAATGTGAGTGTGTCTGTCAAAATCTTACAAGTGTTTATCTCCTGGTTATAGAAAATAGATAGAAATGTCATTTACTCCTCACCAATCACAAGTTTCGTCCGCACTCTTGCATCCGTTGCAGGTACATACATAGTTCTGGACTCACTGGGGGAATACCTTCATCTTTTGCTAATCTTGTGGATATGGAAGTCGCGTAAGATATATTGAATTCATTTACATATAAAGCTTTACTGTTGAGTTGTATTGCCTAATTATTACTTTAGATTTCTTATTTTTTGCTTAATGTTGTACCAGTTGGATTATGGATCTGGAAGTTACAGGTCAGATACCAGACTTTATAGGAAGTTGGACCAAACTTACTACCTTGTAAGAAGATTTCATTCTACGGAGTTATTCCTAGTGGAAAATTATTCATTTTCAGCTAATTTAGGATTCAAAGTTTGGTACATGTTTTACTACAGGAGAATTATTGGAACTGCTTTGACTGGTCCCATCCCAGCATCATTTTCCAACCTAACGTCTTTGACAGAACTGTATGTGTTGCATTGGTGTCAAAATCGTTGCTTCTATTTCTTTCGCTTTTCTAAATATTCCTATTCTAAATGTAGGAGGCTCGGTGATATATCCAATGTAAGCTCTTCTGTTGAATTCATCAATGATATGAAAAATCTAAGTATATTGTAAGGCAGAATCGTTTCAACCTCTACTCAATTCATGATCAGATTATTGTATTGTTGAACTGTTTCGTGTATTTAATATTTGATGATATATGTCGCAGAGTATTGAGGAACAGCAATTTCACTGGGACAATACCGGCTAACATTGGAGAATACTCAAGTTTGCAACAAACGTAAGTACATATATCAATGTACTTCTTTAAAATTTCAAGTGCTCTGAAATCTGTTTCAAAAACCCTGTAAAAAGAGTGAGACAATATCTGAAAGTTACCGAGACAACTCAAAATGATCTTAAACTAATGATGATATAGTTTCTTATTTTTTTCTTATTCATAGCTAGACAGGAATGGTTTTATGCGTTACCATGTAATTTATGTCTGTTTTCCAGTGATCTAAGCTTCAACAAACTACACGGATCAATTCCGGCTTCACTTTTCAACTTAAGTCGACTTACTCACGTGTAAGATGATATCTTATGTGCTTATTTTATGTCTTTGTGTCAACTACCTGGGATAATGTGAAAAAAGCTTTGTTGTCTTCATATTAGGTTTCTCGGAAACAACAGCTTGAATGGTTCTTTGCCGGCTCAAAAGAGTCAGTCTTTGAGCAATATGTGGGTAACAATATCCTTTATATCTGTTTTGTCTATCAGCAATGTACCCCAAAAGTTTTGAGGGTTTTCTAGTAAATGCTCCTCATATAGACTCAAGTTTCGTACACCTTTTACTTTTACCGGGCACTTATTCAAGTTGAATATAGTTCCATTCTCGGTGGCATGGAGGATTCGTGAAGATTATCAGGAAATTGTTTTGGAATATAAAATATACTCCGAATCGAATCCTAATTAGTGTTATTTTATACTCACAGAGATGTGTCATACAATGATTTGTCTGGACGTCTTCCGTCATGGGTGAGCTTACCAAACTTGAAACTGTAAGTAAACAAAACATTATATTTCAAGTTATACTCACAGTGGTTTTTCAATCTCAGAGGATTATGCTCTTTCCATAGAAATATTTATAAGTGAATAGTAAACAAAACTGTATGTTATTTGTGCAGCAACCTAGTTGCTAACAACTTCACACTGGAAGGTCTTAACAACAGGTGATTTTCTTATGTTCTTGTTCATGCTTGAATTCCAATATTTTCTCTTCTTCTTTTTCTTTTCTTTTTCGTGCAAAAGGATGCAGGTATAACCGACTTTTATCATCTCTTTTGTTAAAAGGGTTTTACCCGGACTTAACTGCCTGCAGAAGAACTTCCCTTGTAATCGAGGCAAAGCAATCTGTAAGTGTAACAAAAAGATATCTTTATAACCGGTGTTCTCCATGTGAATTGAGAATACACTTTGGAAATTTTTGTTTAAGACCTTCTCTATTGACTGGTGTCTGTCTAGATTCTGATTTTTCGATCAACTGCGGAGGCCCAGAGATAAGGTCTGTTAGCGGAGCAGTATTTGAGAAAGAGGACGAGGATCTTGGACCAGCTTCATTTGTTGTTACTGCTGCTCAGAGATGGGCAGCCAGTAATGTAGGACTTTTTGCCGGAAGTAGCAATAATATATACATAGCTACTTCACAATCACAATTTATCAACACTTTGGACTCGGAGCTTTTTCAGACAGCAAGACTCTCTGCATCTTCCCTAAGGTATTATGGGTTGGGACTAGAAAATGGAAACTATACCATTACACTTCAGTTTGCGGAAATACAAATCCTGGGCTCTACTTCTAACACTTGGAGAGGTTTAGGACGACGACGTTTTGACATTTACGTCCAGGTCCGCATCGAGTTTTTCACTTTACAAGTTAGCTTTTGCTGTAATAATCTTCTTCCGAATTTGTTTGTGATGAATTCTGAGATCCAGCTCCGTTTATACAGGGAAGACTTGTTGAAAAGAATTTTGATGTACGTAGAACAGCTGGTGACTCTACTATTCGAGCAGTTCAGAGAGAATATAAAGCAACTGTATCGGAAAATTACCTCGAAATTCATCTTTTCTGGGCTGGAAAAGGAACATGCTGTATTCCTATTCAAGGGGCTTATGGGCCATTAGTATCCGCCGTCAGTGCAAAACCAGGTAACAATATGGCAGATTATATATATTTCCCCCCTGATTTTCACCATCTAAGCGTTACATAATGCTGTTCAGATTTTACACCAACTGTGGGTAACAGGCCACCATCAAAGGGGAAGAACAAGACTGGTACTATTGTGGGTGTTGTTGTTGGCGTAGGACTTTTGTGCATCTTTGTGGGTGTAGTTCTCTTCATCATCCGAAAAAGAAGAATGCGGTACACAGATGATGAAGGTGTGGATCTAATAAGAACACAAACAAGCCTTTGATCTAAAGAAATTTGGTCCTCTGATTAAACAAAATTAAACTTGTTTACCATCTTTCAGATCGTTTCATTTTTAAGCACCTAACTTTTTCTTGCAGAGCTACTTAGTATGGACATAAAGCCTTACACCTTTACTTACTCGGAACTTAAAAGTGCAACTCAAGATTTTAGTCCCTCTAACAAGCTTGGAGAAGGAGGATTTGGGCCTGTTTATAAGGTAAGTCCTATACCGAAATGGACAAGATATCTGTATGTTCTTCGAGATACTTAGAAAACAGAGTATATGTAATTCCTTTTTATATATTTTTTTTGAATAACAGGGAAACCTCAATGATGGAAGAGAGGTAGCAGTGAAACAGTTGTCGGTTGGATCGCGGCAAGGGAAAGGCCAATTCGTTGCAGAAATTGTAGCAATATCTGCAGTTCAACATCGCAACCTAGTAAAACTTTATGGGTGCTGCTTTGAAGGCGATCATCGTATGCTCGTATATGAGTACCTGCCCAACGGGAGTCTTGATCAGGCTCTATTTGGTAGGCACAGAAACATGACTTATTGATCCATGCTTCCACCAAACAGAAAGCGCTCAATGTGCACTTGTTATTGATTTGAATGTTCCAGGGGATAAGACTTTACATCTTGATTGGCCAACCCGTTACGAGATATGCATGGGAGTAGCCAGAGGTCTAGTCTATCTCCACGAGGAGGCGAGGGTTCGCATAGTTCACAGGGATGTGAAGGCCAGCAACATTTTGCTCGACTCTAACCTTGTCCCAAAAGTTTCTGATTTTGGGCTTGCAAAACTATACGATGACAAGAAAACCCACATAAGTACCCGAGTTGCAGGGACGATGTAAGTATCATCAAAACCCGGCCTGTTGTTTGCAACACAAATCTACGGATTTATAACACATTTCTGTTGCGTTGTTATATCAATGCAGTGGATATTTAGCACCAGAGTATGCCATGCGTGGGCATCTATCAGAGAAAACGGATGTGTACGCCTTCGGCGTTGTGGTTCTTGAGCTATTGAGTGGAAGGCCAAACTCTGATGAGAACCTCGGGGACGAAAAAAGATATCTTCTCGAATGGGTACGCCATAACTCGTTATAATATGATTGATCTGCTTCAACACTTAGGCGCGATGAGAACAAATGTGATATTTAATTTGTGTGCAGGCATGGAATCTGCACGAGAAAAGCCGTGAAGTTGAACTAATCGATGATGAGCTGAGTGAATTCAACATGGAAGAAGCGAAACGGATGATAGGAGTTGCACTTCTGTGCACACAGACATCTCATGCCTTGAGACCACCAATGTCCAGAGTGGTGGCCATGCTTTCAGGAGACGTTGAGGTCAGCGATGTAACCTCTAAGCCAGCTTACCTAACCGACTGGAGATATGATGACACAACAACAACAAGCTCCTCTATCAGCGGATTCCGAACCAAAGAAACAGGCGCTTCTGAATCCTTCTCCACGAGTTTCGTTGTGACTCCTGGCTCTGAGATATCACCAAGAAACACAGACTCTAAGCCAATGCTTGGAGACAAAATCAATGAAGGAAGATAACAAAGGACACTTTTCTGCAAAGCTATGGAAATATTCTGTGTATATGATATGATATTATGTGGAGGATCACACACTACTATTTGCTTATGTGATTTGGAGAGAAACAGATTTTGAAAATTTGATTCAATATTATAGGGGTGGACAAATTTACAGAACCGTCGAATTCAGTAACACCACCGTCTCCGCCAAACGAATCCGATAACCCTCCTCCGTCTGCGAACGTTCAATCGACTCCTCCACCATCATCTCCTCCACCATCAACTTTACATGTCGGTAAAATTGTTGCAGTTCAGCAGTTTAAAGTTGGGAGCAGACAAGGTGACCGCGAATTCAAATCAAACATTGAGATCATCAGTCTTGTTTGCTAATAGTTTAGAGCAAACAGTATTGGTGATTCCATATGCAGATTTAGCTTCACTAAATTGTTTTCAGTTTTTTCATTTTCTCTGAATCCAAGCTACTTAATTTAAGCTACGTAGAGAAATCTCTAGATCAAAATTACTCTATACTTTTTAGTGCACTATATGATTTAAGAATGGAGACATGCTATCAAATTTGCTGAAATAAAAAGGCAATTTTCATAAATTTTGTAGTCACTATAGGCATTAAATATTAGAGATAAAAAGGCACTTTTGCATAGTGAAAACAAATATAATTTTTTTTTAAATGTTCCACACTTAACATTATATTTATGAGCATGGTTGTGATCATAAATATAATATAAAATTATGTTTTGTTAAATTTTTAGATAGTTGCCAGAATAAGATAAAAACCATGAAAAAAATGATTAGTTGTATATGATTTTACCAAAAATATATATAGATGCAATTTGCGCGTAGTACGGAACCAAGACGATAACATATTAATAGTATAAGGTTTAAGTAAATGCACTGAATCTCGAAAACGTAATGATCAAAAGAAAAACCTAAAAGAAAGAAATGCCAGCTAAAGGACTCGAAGGCCACCCATTGACCAGCACAAAATTAACGGCGGCGATTAACATCCACCGGACAAAACGGTCTTCCAGCTCGAGCCCGATGGCTAGGGATAGTGAAATGTCTGAGCCTCCCATTTTGCTCTCTCATGTATCCTTTGCACAAGAAAGTCGCCGAGAACTCATCTTCCACCGGACGATTAACGTCGTGAACAAAAATGTCGGTTTCGCCATCTTCACGATTACGTGCCAAAAGCCCCGCCGTGTAAATAGCGCTCATCCTCCCCGGAGCTTCTTCATGGTAACCAGTTGGAGCATCCACCATAATCAAATCCCATTTTGTCTCGTAAAATTCTGCCGGAAAATCTTTCAACGCTAGTTCGCATTTCGAATTCCTCGGATCCGACACAGATCTACACTCCTCTGATCTTCCCAGCTCCATCAGTTTGTCGGAATCTTTCACTTTGGTGTCGTAAACAACGTGGTAAGACTCCAAGTTTGGGAATTTCTTAGTGACGATCGCAATCCAAGCTTTGTCTTCTTCCATAAACACTGAAAATTAAAAAAAAAAAGTTTAATTGAGAAACAGAGAAACTTCCTTCTGTTGTCTTCTTGTCAGTACTGCGTCTAAAACCAGCGTATGCGTTTACCAAACGAATAACAATAAAACGAAATTGGCGCAGACGCAACTGCAGACCCAACCGCAGGAAACTACGTCTGTCAAACGAACAAGTTAACACTTACGGGTACGACCACCATGGTTGAGAGATGCCCACATCAAGCTATCGTGGCCTAAACCAAAGACGAGGAAGTTGCAAGGAGACTTCTTGTCTAAGACTCTCTTTGAGACAGAGATTTCGTCGAGTGTCTGCTGCGGAGTGACATTACTGGTGACGTAGTGAACTAATGCATCGGATAAAGAAATTGGCATCTTCGTGCATTGTTGTGTTGATGGACATTCTTTTTCTTGAGACACATTTGTTTTGGAGATTGGCTCCGTGGAGGAGGATGAGGAAGATATGTTTGATCTTGCAAAGAAGATGACCACAAATATCAAGATTGAGCAGCATGTGAATATCACCTTCAGATTAATTGAAGACTGCGATTTGGTTCTCATACTTTTCCGATTCGATTTTTCGATATGGGTTTTAGATCGTTGAATGCAACAATGAAGGGGATTGAAAGAGAAAGATGTGTAATATGTAGAGTGGAGACATGCAGGTGAATGATTGAGAAAGTTGAGGAGGACATGAAAGCTACTAAGGTTGCTGTTTTTGTAATGCACAACCCAACTAATTTTTTATTTTATTTTATTTTAATCTATATATCTATTTATATATTCATGATAATTGGAAGATGCGAAACGTAATGGGTGGGAAGAAAGACCTTTACCCCAAGTGGCAAGGAGTTTTGGAGTTAGTGGTTGTGTGAGTTTCTCAAATATGACCTTTAAAAGTCATCGGACCGGCCTGTTGTGGTCCGGTTCTCCATGTGTAGGATAAAGGGTTATCGGGTCGATCTGCGACCCGATTTACCGACAAAAAAAAGAAACGTAATGGGGAGATTTCTGGTTTTAAAATCGATGCTTGAAAGAGAAGAATCTGATAATGATTCAGAGACAAGACATGTCTTGACAAAGAACCAACATGGTGGTTGTAACTTTCTTCTTCCTTATGTTTTAAATAACCCATGTTGATTTAACACTAAGAATTATTTGATGGGTTGCATGTGTATATAGATCAAATATAAATATGTTACAACAATTAATTTACTAAATATTTAATTTATTTTTTTGATAAAATGTTAAACTTTATTATTATTTTTTTATCTTTGACAGATATACATAGACAACTAGTAATAAACTAATCAAATAAATAAAGACTAAACAACAATGAGATACAAAAGAAAAATACAAACTCAAATCTTTAACACAATTGCGATAAAGCGCATAAGCGGTAGGAACCCCGACAGTTGAATTTAGCTTGAAAAAAAAGCTTGGGACGCAAGCTACTGAAAAAAAGAAACTCTAAATAGGAGATAAGGTTTGGTTTTATGTTTATGAGTTTTCTAAACATACTATGTTTTCCTAATATATAGAAAAATATACCGAAATAAACAAAAAGTATCTACAATATTAATTAAAATCAATTAAATAGTTTATGTTTTTTTGGTAGTTTGGTCTAAAATTAAACCAAATTTGAATCGGAAAAATCGAAATTTTTAAACAAAATATAGTTTTTTTCCGAGTAAAATATATTTCCAAAATTCAAAAAAATCAAGTTATCTATTAGTCCTATTTTTCGTGAACAAAATAAACCTAATAAACAATAATTTTTTTTTATTTCTTCGAGATGGGCCTTTATTGGGCTTTGTTCTACCACATCGTAAATGGGCTTAGCCTAGTTAATCTCTCTAAAACCCTAATTTTTAATTCCTTCTTCCTCTCTTGTATTCATTCATTCGCTTCGCTCGCTTAAAGAGAGAAGTGTGGTTTAGGGTTTTACTCTAGTTTCTCCTCAAAAAAATGGCGACGTACATTCTCTACGAATCTTCTTCTGGTTATGGCCTGTTCGAAGCTCACGGTCTTGATGAGATCGGACAAAACACTGAGGCCGTCCGTAGCTCCGTCTCCGATCTCAGTCGCTTTGGCCGTGTTGTTCAGCTCACCGCCTTTCATCCTTTCGACTCTGCGCTCGATGCTCTCAACCAAATCAACGCCGTCTCTGAAGGTCACTAGCTACTTCTTCCTCTGTCTTGTCTTGTGTGTGTTGTGTTGTTTCTGGGAACTCGAATCTCATCACACATTGCTTCTTCTTCGATTCATAGCTTGAGAATAGTTATTTTTCTGAAGTAGCTTTCGTTTGTTTTTGGTGTAGTTTTACAATTTTAGATAGAAAACACTTTTCGTTTATGGTTTTGTTGAATTGTTTAAAGCTTTTTGGTTGCATCATTTGATATTTTGGGGTTGATTTTGATAGGGGTTATGACTGATGAGCTTAGAAGTTTCCTTGAGTTGAATCTTCCTAAAGTTAAGGAAGGTAAGAAACCCAAGTTCAGCTTAGGATTGGCTGAGCCCAAACTCGGTTCGCATATCTTCGAAGCCACTAAGATCCCTTGTCAGAGCAATGAGTTTGTTCTTGAGCTTCTCCGAGGTGTGCGTCTGCATTTCGATAAGTTCATCAAGGACCTCAAGGTATGATTTAATCAATCCATGTGGTATATTCGTTCGTAGTTCCTATGCTCTATGTACTCATGATTGTTTTCTATAATGAAGCCTGGTGATTTGGAAAAAGCTCAACTTGGATTAGCTCATAGCTACAGCAGAGCCAAGGTTAAGTTCAATGTTAACCGAGTGGATAACATGGTTATTCAAGCTATCTTCATGCTTGACACGCTTGATAAGGATATTAATTCCTTTGCCATGAGAGTCAGGTTTTTTTCCTTAGCTTGCTCTTTCAGATCATTTGTTTCCAGCCAGCTTGAGATAAATTGCTTGATGAACCGTTTATAATGTTCTTATAGGGAATGGTATTCATGGCACTTCCCTGAACTAGTGAAGATCGTTAATGACAACTATCTTTACGCCCGTGTTTCGAAGATGATTGATGACAAGTCAAAGCTGACTGATGATCACATTCCAATGCTTACTGAAGTCTTAGGGGATGAAGATAAGGCAAAGGAGGTTGTCGAAGCTGGAAAAGCTTCCATGGGTAAGTTTCTTGAGCTGTACTTTTTGGGGGCTACGAGTTAATTAGTGTTTTTAATCTCTCTTGTTCTGATGACATTTTGTTTTCTTCTCTCTTCACAGGGCAGGATTTATCACCAATTGACTTGATCAATGTGCAGACCTTTGCTCAGAAAGTTATGGACCTAGCTGACTACAGAAAGAGGCTTTATGATTATCTTGTTGCTAAGATGGGCGACATTGCTCCTAATTTGGCAGCTTTGATTGGTGAAATGGTCGGTGCCCGTTTGATTTCACATGCTGGAAGTCTGACAAACCTTGCTAAATGCCCTTCTTCAACCCTTCAGATTCTTGGAGCCGAGAAGGCGCTTTTCAGGTTTGATATTAGTCCCAGTCTTTTTAACTTTTGTTCCCAAGTTTCACTGGTGTGACATGAACCGCTGTTGGTTTTTCAGGGCACTTAAAACACGTGGAAATACACCCAAGTATGGTTTGATTTTCCATTCGTCGTTCATTGGCCGAGCATCTGCTAAGAACAAGGGCCGTATTGCTCGTTATCTTGCAAACAAGTGTTCTATAGCTTCCCGTATCGATTGTTTTGCTGGTAAAATTTGAAAATTCCCATGCGAATTGCTCTGCAGGTTATGTGAAATCTGTTTTAAATCGATAAATTTCTGTTCCCTGTTGTCCTGTGCAGATGGGGCAACAACAGCCTTTGGTGAGAAACTTCGTGAACAAGTTGAAGAAAGGCTAGACTTTTACGACAAAGGTGTTGCTCCTCGTAAGAACGTGGATGTTATGAAAGAGGTGATAGAAAATCTGCAAAACAAAGGTAGTTTCTCGTAACTTTTTCTTTTAGTTTCGTGGTGAATCTGATTGTTTTGATTGTTGCCTCCTTTAGATGATGTGGAAATGAAGGAGCCAGAGGAGGCATCAACAAAGAAAAGCAAGAAGAAGAAGGCAAAGGGTGAAGAAGAAGAAGAGGAGAACGGTGATGCGAACAAGTCAGAGAAAAAGAAGAAGAAAGAGAAGAGGAAGATGGAGACAGCAGATGAAGATAATGAGAAATCAGAGAAGAAGAAGAAAAAGAAGAGTAAAGCTGGAGCAGAAGAGGAAACTGCTACTGATGATGGTCAGAGCAAGAAGAAGAAGAAGAAGAAGAAGTCTAAGAGTGAAGATGATGATGAATAGAGTGATATGATGATGCATGCAACATAACAAACCACCCTTCTCTGTAGTTCTACTATATTATGTTAGAAAATGTTTTGATGTGTTCTTTTTTTTCTTTTAGCTACTTTGGATAATCTCTTTTGTCTTTTGGTTTGAAAACAATGCTAGATTTTGTTTAACATATGATAAGTTTGTCCGATCGTTTTAGGTTTTGATGGTTTTGTTTCGTTGATTTTGCTTTCTGTTGCAGGTTACAAATCTTACCATCACATGAGAATCAAATATTCGATTGTTATTTTTATAGAAAAATTGTTTATTTTTTGTAATTTGAGAATATTATTTTTTGTAATAGTTACTGCATAAGTTTTAAAATTAGGAAACAGAAGAAAGAAAGTGGTTATATGTGCATGATAACTAATTGCATTGGCACAACACAATTTGAAATTCAATGTATCCATCCTTTTTATCTATGATTTTTGGTTAAAATTTTCAATTATAAAATGAAATAACAATGTTTACATATGTCAAAAGAGTAGTAAATTGAATTTTAATATAAAGCTTGTGAATTTTTAATTAGAAAATTAAAGTATAAAATGTAAAAAAATTGCCACTATTAATTTTAGGACTAAAACTTAACAAGATCATATAATTGGTGGAGATAATCCAATGTAATCTCTATTTTTAGTAATTAAACAAAATAGAGAAAAATAACTAAGATTAGCAGTTTGCATTGTAATGGTTAATGACTCAAATGAAAGATATGTGACAAACTAAGAATAAAGCTAATGAAAGAGAGAGTGACTTGTGACCAATCACACTCTCAGTTTCTTAGTTTAAATAAGCAATTTTCACCCACTCATAAACACATAAAAACAAAATCTCTAATAATATACTAATGATGATAATGATGAAGTTTCTAGTGTTGACAACACTTGTGGTGATGATCTCTCCGATATCAACTTACGCAGATAAGAACTTGATGATAAAGGAATGTCACAATGCACGAGTCCCGACCATATGCATGCAGTGTCTCGAATCCGACCCAACCTCTCTTGATGCAGATCGTATTGGCATTGCCCGTATCATCATAAACTGTCTCGAGTCACGCCTCCATATTCTCACCAAGTAAGTACTCTTTCACTAACATATACCATTTACTAGCTAAGTTCTGTATTAACGAGGGATATATTATATCTAGGGGTGGACAAGATACCCGGACCCGAAGAACCGAACCGAACCGAACCGAAAAATTAGATCTGAATCCGAACCCGAACTTTTGGAATACCCGAATGGATCTTAACCTCAATACCTGAAAGAATCGGAACCGATAACCAAATTAGTACTTGAGATACCCGAAAAATAATTACATTCAAAATATTATTTATATTTATATTTTTCTATAATATAAATAATCAAAATTATAATTTTTATTTTCAAAATATTATTTATTTTAAAACATTTCGTTTATTTCAAATAATTTTGAATATTTTCGGATACTTTTTAGCATTTTATTATAGTATTTTTGGGTATTTTGAGTGTTTTGGATATTTTTCGGTTACTTCGGGTATTTAAAGTAACCAAGCTACTAGAATCGAAAATACTCAAACAAGTATCGACTATCTTTCGGTTCCTAAGATAAATACCCGTAATACCCGAACCCGAACCGAACTCAAAAATATCTAAACGGATCCTCAACATAAGAACCGAAATACCCGAAACCTGAAATATCCTACCCGAATCCGACCCGAATACTAATTTGCCGATGCCTAATTATAACTAAGTTTTGTTGTTTTTGTGTAGCAACATAACAAAACTGTTGCAAGAGAAAGTAAAAAGTGATGCAGTAAAGGAAGCTCTAGAAGGTTGTAAGAAGGATTTGACGGAGGCAGCCACGAAACTGCCGGAAGCAAAGGAAGATCTAAAAACAGGTGACTACGACAAAGCCGGACAATTAGTAGAGATGGCGCTTGGATCGCCTTTGAGTTGCTTGAACAGTCTTAAAATCGCTAAGTTTGAAAAGGTTAAAGAATTGTGTAATCAAATCAACATCTATGCACAAATCTCTGATGCTGCTATGCGCATTATCGACCGTTTCTGAGTCTCTATATATATGATGACTTGATATGTTATCCCGTTATATATATATTCTTGAATAAAAGTTTCTTGATTATAAGGAGGTTTCATTTAAAATTTTGAAAAAGAAAGAGATTCATGAGTTCATTTTAGACTCATCACAAGTTGCAACTATCTCAAGAAGAAACAACATGATCACTAGTTAATAAATAATTTTGCATCCAAAATTTTATGTAGCCTGCGCATGAATTAGCACTAATAGTAACAAGGACTAAACAAATTATCCGGAATTGGAAAACCGAAATGAAGAATCGAAAAACCGAAACCGAAAAAATTTAGAATCTATCTTAACGGTCCGAAGGTTTGAAAACCGAATCAAACTGAAATATTCGGAGTAATCGAAAAAAAAAGTATTCAAAAATGCCAACAAATACTTTAAAAGGTATTTAAAAATAACCGAAAATTTATATCTCCATTTATTTTTTCGATCAGAAGTGAAACCAAACCAAACTCAAACAAAAGTATCTCGGTTTTGATATGGTTTTAAAATTGAAAAACCATAAGGAAGAATGGAAAAAGTTTTATTTTTGAAAAATGAGTTCCTAAATTTAAATTAAATTAAAGAAAATAAATATCATATACTAATAATTTGGGATTGACTTGAAATGATTCAAATCCAGGTCTTAATTTCGCTTTGCTTCTTCACTCTCCATTATTCCTAATTCATTCCTTGAGATTCCATCTCTCTCTCTCTCTCTCTCTCTCTCTAGGTTCTTCGCACTTGATTGATTCTCGGAGAAGGAGGAGGAGGTCGTCGTCTTCTTCGCCTCTCTGATATGTCTTCGGCGGCGAAGGTGGAGAAAGGTCACCAGCTTTACAGGGACGGCAAGTACAAGGAAGCTCTTCTCTTGTACACGGAGGCTCTCACTTCCGCTAAGGCCAATCCTCAAAAGATCGCTCTTCATAGCAATCGCGCTGCTTGTTTTCTCAAACTCCACGATTTCAAAAAGGTCCTTTCTCTTTTCTCCTCTCTTCTCTTTGTTTGGCCAATTGAATCGAATCTTCTAGAGAGATCTAATTTTTGGGTAGAACAGAAGAAATTGTGAAGCGAAAAGCCATGAATGATATATTTGTATAACATTGAAGCTGCTTGTTAACTTGTATGAGTTGAATTGGAATCTGAGAATCACATAATCTGAGAGTCATATGTGTTGTTGTTCTAATCCCTAAGTCATGAATCGTTTGAAGAAAGTTCATTGAGTTAGTTTGGTTACTTGATTCAGGCGGCAGAAGAATGCACTTGGGTGCTGGAGCTTGATCAGAAACACAGTGGAGCTTTGATGCTAAGGGCTCAGACTTTAGTCACCCTCAAAGAATATCATTCAGCTCTTTTCGATGTCACCCGCCTCTTGGAGTTGAACCCTGATTCTGAGGTTTATCATAACCTCGAAGCCCGCTTGAGGACGCAGTTGGTATGTTCTCTCTCTCTCGATCCATCTCTTGCTTTCCTTTGACATACGTAGTAGGGTTAAAGAGGTGTGTCTTGTTTCTCTTGGTCAAGGAAAGTCCCTTGCTCCAATTCCCGAATCTGAAGCAGAGTTGGAAGAAGATGAAGAAGAAGAAGAGTGTGGTGTCGCTAAACAAGATACAAACGAAAACAAAACTATAGAAGATGAGAAAAGAGTTAAGAGGTTTGAGTCCACCAGAAGAGATATAGAGACTGCAGGGGAAGTAGTTCCACCAAAAACACCCGAGGTTAGAGAACGGAACAGCAAGGAAGGGACATCACCAGAGGTTAGAGAACAGAACAACAAGGAAGGGACATTGTCCAATGGATGGCAAGCCATCCCTAAGCCCAAGGGTCACTCAACACTCGATTACGCCCGTTGGGATACTGTCCAAGACGATTCTAGTGAAGAAGATGACGATGAAGACAGCGATGACAGTGATGAATCTCAGCCTCAGTATAGATTCCGGGTCAGAACTGTCGGGGTGCGTCCTGTGAAGTGAAATAGTGTAGATAAGAAACATGGATGGTTTTCTTTCATCCTGATAGTATTGTTATTTGCACACAAGAGTTGTCAAAAATCTCTAGAAAGCAATCTTGTCTCAGTGTGCTTTGTATCACTGCTCATACACATTCAATATACAGAGAGGATCAGTGTTAGATCAAATGGAGTTTTCTTCTCTTTGTTGATGCAATTCTTTGTACAAAACACTACAATTTTTGTTTTGCTCTAAAACCATGAGAACATAGTTAAGAACTTAACATAGATGGAGTTTAAAAACTTGATTAATCCAAAAAGGCACAGAGCTCTGCAATAAGTTTTGTATTCAGTAGATTGCCAAATAAGCTAGATTCAAATTGCAGAGAGAGCTAGCACATAAGAGATGCCTAATGCTTTCACCTATGCCTTCTCTCATCTCTTGCTTCTCTTCCATTTCCATTGTCTCTCTCTCTTCTCTTCTCCTTAGAGTCTTTATCACTCCAATGATAGTCTCTGTCTCTTCGACTTTCCACACGCCTCTCTTTATCTCTCATCTCTTCGCGGCATCTTCTTCTTCTGTCTTCGTCTTCTCTACTGTCTCTTTCATATCTCTGCATGTGTTTCTTCTCTCTATTCATACCATCATCGTACCTCCTGTCCCTTTCTCTTACATCTTCCCGATGCTCTCTTCTACCATTGTACTTCTCTGCCTTGTCCTCTGTGTCACGTCCATCTCTGTGTTGTCTTTTGCTTTCACCATAGCCACGAGGAGGACTTCTCCTACGAATCTTCTCCTTGTCATGACTATGCTCTCTCTTCTCCCTCTTGGGGCTTTCAGCTAAATCACCGTCAAACACCATATCATAGCCTTCACCTCCCCCGTGTTGTCTGTTTTGATCTTTTACAACGAACTTTGAAGGCTGATTACCACCCACACAGTCCTTGGCAACATGATCCGTCATGCCACATTTGAAACATCCATTCCCTGTAATCATTATGCAGAAAAGTACCAGCATGTTTATGAGCATTTCATGTTTTTCCAGAGATGGGTCCTTGGTCAATAGTCAATAAGGATTAAGGAGGAAAGAGTGATTTACCTTTCCCCTTCTGCGAGTCTTTCTGCCGGAACTGTGACCAAAGTTTGGATACACTCTGACTGAAATCTACATGTATTCTTCTATCATCAATCAGAGCATTGTCCATCTGTAAAGCAATAAATTGGTTAAATCTCCAAATAATCATTTCACAACGTCTCTATTGTGCTATTTACATGTGTTAGCCACTTGACATTTACCTTAAAGTACGCTTGTTCGCATGACTCCTTGTTCTCAAACTCTAGAACAAAGACGAAACACTCAATAAACACATATATAGAAAAATCAAAATTCTCCAACAGTAACCATATAAAAGTACTCACCTATGAAAGCGTAACACAAACTGTCACCTGTTTTGTAATCACGGATTACATCAGCCCTGCCATATTCAAACATGGGGATAAAACAACTGCAAAACAATTGAGTTCTCTAAATGACTAAAGAAAAAAAGAAGAAGATAAATCACTCACGATATGACACTTCCAAAGCGGGAAAAAATGGTATGGAGGTCTTCGTCCTGCATGAGAGAAGAGAAAAATTAATAAAATCTCACAAATCACAGGAAGTTTTTGTTCTACTTTCAAATATCAAAGACCTACCTCAGTCACAGGATTTAGTTTGCAGACAAACAGCACATTGTCCGGAGGCTTTACCTCGGCCTCTGGGATATCTCCTATCTGCAAAAGCAATACAAGTTCATATATTAGGCGTGATTGATATAACTATATGAGAACCACAAGACAACTCAACCCATGATGCTTACACTTTCAAGCACAACAGCACTAGAATGGGCCGCTTTTTCGCGTATAACCTCCTCCAGTTCGTGAGCACCAAGTTCTTCATCCATTGGAACCCAATCATCTTCTAGTCGCACGTCATCTATAACCTCGTCCTTTGGTCTTCCTTCAGGGGAAGCATCTGGAATCATCTCAGCCAATTGTGGGGGATCATCAAATGGATCTTCCAGAATATATGTGTGCTTGATTCTAATGTTTTTATATGGTCTGTTTTTCGCATCAACATAAGCTTCATTGATCCTAGTCAAAGTGTCAAACCCCTCAGCAATCTCCCCAAAAACCTGAAGAAATGACAAATTGTATGTAACCGCATGACTGGTATGTAGAGAAGAAAGGATAGGCAGATGAGGAATGGTTTTGTGCTTACAGTGTGTTTCCCATCAAGATAGTCCAGATCATCACGAAGTGTGAAATAAAACTGAAAAAGAAAACAAAAAAGTTCACATGAGGACACACCACATCACCAAAAGTTGATTCCTCGTAAACTAGCTAATTCAAACAAAGTTGATATGAGCTTACCTGAGAAGCATTGAGATTTTCTCCACCACTAGCCATTGCAACAGTGCCAGTCTTTGAATGTTTTAAATCAAGATGAATCTCATCGCCGAAGAACCGAGCCTGGTCACCATACAGAAATCTGGGAGTTCGACAAAAAAGGGCACGAGTTGGATCACGAAAGTTCACAAATTTATGGAGAAAAATGACAGTAGAAAGCACAGAGTAGAGGATTCCAAAAGGATCACACAATGTATATGCACTCAACGTAAGAAAACAACGTCTTACTTGTAGATTGAATCTCCACCAGAACCCGTCCCTGTTGGATCACCCGTTTGCGCGGTGAAATCCTTTTGCACAGTGTGGAAGAGACAACCATTGTAGTACTTGATCCTAATCAATAAGTAAAGTTAAAACTTAGAACACACGTTAGAGGCATAATGAGAAAAAGATTGAAATGTTTATTCGGTAAAGAGAAACTTTACTTGCAGAGCTTAAGGAAGTTCTTGCAGGTCAAAGGGCATTTATTCGAGTACAGATCAATCACAATATCACCAAGACTCGTCACAATAAGAACTGACATGATGTTGTCTCAATGCACAAACCCTGAAACCTAAAATTGGAAGTGAATTTTTCCGATGGAAGAGGAACAACACAAATCCAATGACCCAGGAAGAAAAACAAAAGGATTCTCAGAAAGATTCACACTTTCTGATTGCGAGCAATGAAGCTAAGAAGACGAAGACGAAGAAGAAAGATTTACCTCAAAGAATCAGAAGAAGAACAACGTTCGCGTCTGCTTCTTCGCCTAGGGATTTGATCGATTTGAGGTTTTCAGATTTTCCTTTTAACGACGCCGTTTCTCGCCGACCGTCTCCACTTTTGTAGGCCTTCTAGATGGTGAAATTAGATCATTACCAAAAGTGGCGGATCTATAAATAAGAAAAAAATAACTAGGGGATTCAAAAGATAAATTGTGTAAAATATCAGGGTTTCATTGTAAATATATAAAAATATGCGCCTCTCTCTCTAAAACATGAAGCCGACAAAAAAAGACAAAACTAAAAGTCACGAATCATCCAATAAAAATCCGCCACGTACTATTTAGCAAAGCCGAAGAAGAAGATCCCGAGGGACCCTGCGAAGCCACCGAGCGATCAGCTATGTCGCAAAGCGGCGGCGGAGGAGGAGGAGGGCCTGACTTCACCCTCTCCGACGAGATTCTGGCGGTTATTCCCACCGACCCTTATGATCAGCTTGATCTCGCAAGGAAGATCACTTCCATGGCCATCGCTTCAAGGGTTTCAATTCTCGAATCACAAGTCTCCTCTCTCACTCAAAAGCTTCATGACAAAGATCGACTTGTCTCTGAACTTCAGAGCAAAGTCTCCTCCTTGGAGACACTTCACCTTCAGACTCAATCCTCTTTGAAGACTGTCCTTGACGAAAATGTAATAACTTTCTCTCTGTTTCAGTTGACTTTGACTGTCTCTCTCTCTCTGTTTAATGGATCTGAACTCAAATGGAGATTTTGTTCTATATTGTTTTGGTTGAAGATGAAACTAACTCAAGAGCGAGATTCACTTGCAATTACTGCCAAGAAACTAGGCCGTGATTTTGCAAAGGTGCTTCTTTTTTTTTTTTGTTCTTTCCTCTTGGTTTCTCTCATGGATTCATACTCAAACTCTTCCTTCTTGTATTTCTTCCATGTCATTTTGTAGCTGGAAGCATTCAAGAGACAACTTTTGCAGTCATTGAATGATGAGAATCGATCTGCTGTATGTTTCATCATCACATCTTTTAGCATCTTGTCCTTTATGAAACCTCAAAATCTGATCTTGATTTCGTCTTCTTTTTATAGCAGCCCGAGACTACTGATGTTGGAATGGTTCCTCGAGACAAAGGTACTGTAACATCGCCATTATTCTGAGCTTGTCTTTTCGTTAGATGCTTGCTTTGATGTTAGTTGCTCTGTATACGTTGTAGATGAGAATTCAAACGGCTTATTGGCACATGGTTCTTACTCAAAAAACGAAGGTAAAACGATAGCTTATTTACGAAAAGTTAAGTTTGTAGCGACAAAAATACTTGATGTTCAGTGTTTAGTCTGCTTCATGAAACAGGTTTAAGTGACGCAGGGCAAAGAGTCTCTTTGACTCCGCAGTTCACTCCCGGGTTAACTCCTAGCGGAACACCAAAGTTATTATCAACAGGTGGTTCTCCGAGAAGCTACTCTGCTACTTCATCACCAAAACTATTCTCTGGGGCCACATCTCCAACATCTTCACATTATGATATACGTTTGTGGTCTTCATCAAGCCAACAATCTTCAATGCCAAACTCTCCCCCTCGTTCACATTCCGCTTCAGGTTTGCAACTTTAGCATTTCTGTGTCACATATTATATCATTTGAGTGATGGCTTTGTTAGCAGCCATAGCAAATCACAAACTTTGCTTTCTCTTTATACAGTTCGTCGCCATCCGCGGATAGATGGGAAAGAGTTCTTCAGACAAGCCAGGTAAATATAACTTCTTTAAATTCATAGAGGCAGGAATGATATAGATAATGAGAATATATGAGCTTGTTGCAGGAGCCGGTTGTCTTACGAACAATTTAGCGCATTTCTGGCTAACATAAAGGAACTAAACGCTCGGAAGCAGAGCCGGGAGGTAAAATGAAAAACTCTCTAGCTTTAGTAGTATGAAACCATTTAAGATTTGTGGTATCATCAACTATATGATCGTCCAGGAAACGATAAGGAAAGCGGAGGAGATATTTGGGACGGAGAACAATGATCTTTACATATCTTTTAAGGGCCTTCTCTCAACCGGTCGTTGACAAAATACTTCTTTTGAACTATAAGCATCATAACATAACAACTCTTGCAAGAGGATCTGTTTTTTTTGCTTTTCATGAATGGATTTTTAGAAAGCTGGAAGTAGTATTGTGATGTAATTGTAGCTCTTTTGCTCAAGAGTTTGAGAGAGCAAACAAACGAATATCGAATAATAATATATCACCATTGTCGTCTTTGTGGCTTAAGCTTTAGTTGATCACAAAAAATCAACAGAAGATGTGAAAGAAACAGAGACGAAGTCGGTACACAACATTTGTTGATACTGGCTCGGTTTCTTCGGTTTAATATGGTCAGTTAATTAAACCAAGGATTGAAATCAATAAATAACCGGAAATTGGAAACTGGTTTAACTCGGGGGTTTAAGTCTGGTTATTGGGCGAAGATGGTCAAAACGTCGTCGTTTTTGTGTTTCTCGGCCACAAAAAAAACCCTAGTGAAAAGATAGTGAGAGAGGATATGCTCAGCATCTACCTTAGAGACTATATATATCATAGTTTCGGCCGCCTTTAACCATTCCTTTCTCCAAGAGCTCTAACACAGCAGCCTCCACCTCTTTAGCTCTCTCAGGTATCGATCGTCTCTTCACGATTCAAACTTCTTATTGTTGATTCTCTCTTGTACTCATATCGCATAGATTTAGCTTTTTGTTCCTTGTTTTTTATGTTTATACGAACTGAGTTGAGTTTTGATTTCGATCTATGCGATTTTAGGCTTACAGTTTTTATGATCTCGATGCTACTCATGATCTTTGTTTTTGAATCGGTGTGTTATGTACTCCTTCGATCTGGTTTGTTAGATCTGTATACAATGGAAAAATCCGATTGATCTAAAGCTTTCTGAATCTGTTTGGTTTGTGTTCTTAATATTGGTGGTCTGATGCTATATGTATATATGTTCTTGCTATCAGATTTTTTCGAGCATGTTGCTTTGTTATAAGATATGTCGATTGGTTAATGCAAATTTCAAATTATTGTTTCTGTGGCTGCAGAGATTTTGTAGGTGATAATCAAAAGTTTGTCAAAATGGTAAGTCTTTTGTGTTTTATTCTCTTACTTTTGCATGTTTACATTATGCTTTGACTTCTGAGGTATAAACATACGTGAACTTGCAGGTGAAGTTTACAGCTGATGAGCTCCGTAGAATTATGGACTATAAACACAATATCCGTAATATGTCTGTTATTGCTCATGTCGACCACGGTAATTCATTGCTCTTGCGTTTTGTCTATCGAGTCCTAAACTATAAACACAACATCCTTTATATATATGTTTATTGGGTCAAACTAATGCGTATTTATTTATTTCTTGATTAACAGGAAAATCCACCCTCACTGACTCCCTCGTTGCTGCTGCTGGTATCATTGCCCAAGAAGTTGCTGGTGATGTTCGTATGACTGATACCCGTGCTGATGAGGCTGAACGTGGTATTACTATCAAGTCCACTGGTATTTCTCTCTACTACGAGATGTCTGACGAGTCTCTTAAGGCTTTCAAAGGGGAGAGAGACGGAAATGAGTACCTCATCAATCTCATCGACTCTCCCGGGCACGTTGACTTCTCTTCTGAGGTTACTGCTGCCCTCCGTATTACTGATGGTGCTCTTGTCGTGGTGGACTGCATTGAGGGTGTCTGTGTGCAGACTGAAACCGTGCTCCGTCAAGCTCTTGGTGAAAGGATTAGGCCTGTCTTGACTGTTAACAAGATGGACAGGTGTTTCCTTGAACTTCAGGTTGATGGTGAGGAGGCTTACCAGACTTTTCAGAGGGTTATTGAGAATGCTAATGTCATCATGGCCACGTACGAGGATCCTCTTCTTGGTGATGTTATGGTTTACCCAGAGAAAGGTACCGTCGCCTTTTCTGCTGGTCTTCATGGATGGGCTTTCACTCTGACCAACTTCGCTAAGATGTACGCTTCAAAGTTTGGAGTTGACGAGTCTAAGATGATGGAGAGGCTGTGGGGTGAGAATTTCTTTGACCCTGCCACCAGGAAATGGAGCACCAAAAACACTGGTTCCCCGACCTGCAAGCGTGGGTTTGTTCAGTTCTGTTATGAACCCATCAAGCAAATCATTTCCACTTGTATGAATGACCAGAAAGACAAGTTGTGGCCTATGTTGCAGAAGCTTGGAGTTCAGATGAAGTCTGATGAGAAGGAGCTGATGGGTAAGCCTCTGATGAAGCGTGTCATGCAGACATGGCTACCTGCAAGTACTGCACTACTTGAGATGATGATCTTTCACCTGCCTTCGCCCCACACGGCACAGAAGTATCGTGTTGAGAACTTGTACGAGGGTCCCCTTGATGATCAGTATGCTACGGCCATCAGAAACTGTGATCCTAATGGTCCCCTCATGCTTTATGTTTCCAAGATGATTCCAGCCTCAGACAAGGGAAGATTCTTTGCTTTTGGTCGTGTCTTCTCTGGGAAGGTGTCTACTGGTATGAAGGTCAGGATCATGGGTCCCAACTTTGTTCCTGGTGAGAAGAAAGATCTCTATGTCAAGAGTGTTCAGAGAACTGTTATTTGGATGGGTAAGAGGCAAGAGACTGTCGAGGATGTTCCCTGTGGTAACACTGTAGCTATGGTTGGGCTTGATCAGTTCATCACCAAGAATGCTACCTTGACCAATGAGAAGGAAGTTGATGCCCACCCTATTCGTGCTATGAAGTTTTCCGTCTCCCCCGTTGTCCGTGTTGCAGTTCAGTGCAAGGTCGCCTCTGACCTTCCCAAGCTTGTTGAGGGACTCAAGAGGCTGGCCAAGTCAGACCCTATGGTTGTGTGCACAATGGAAGAGTCAGGTGAGCACATTGTTGCCGGTGCTGGAGAGCTCCATCTCGAGATTTGTCTGAAGGATCTTCAAGATGATTTCATGGGTGGTGCTGAGATCATCAAGTCTGACCCTGTCGTCTCCTTCCGTGAGACTGTCTGCGACAGGTCTGTCCGCACTGTCATGAGCAAATCTCCCAACAAGCATAACCGTCTGTACATGGAAGCCAGACCCATGGAGGAAGGTCTAGCAGAGGCTATTGACGAGGGCCGTATCGGTCCAAGAGATGACCCCAAGATCCGATCCAAGATCTTGGCTGAGGAGTTTGGATGGGACAAGGATCTAGCAAAGAAGATCTGGGCGTTTGGACCTGAAACCACAGGGCCTAACATGGTTGTTGATATGTGTAAGGGAGTTCAGTACTTGAATGAAATCAAGGACTCTGTGGTTGCTGGATTCCAGTGGGCGTCCAAGGAAGGTCCTCTTGCAGAAGAAAACATGAGAGGCATCTGTTTCGAAGTTTGTGATGTGGTCCTCCACTCTGATGCCATCCACAGAGGAGGTGGCCAGGTTATCCCAACAGCCAGGAGGGTTATATACGCCGCACAGATCACCGCCAAGCCCAGACTTTTGGAGCCAGTGTACATGGTCGAGATCCAAGCACCCGAGGGAGCTCTTGGAGGAATCTACAGTGTGCTGAATCAGAAGAGAGGTCACGTCTTTGAGGAGATGCAGAGGCCAGGAACACCGCTGTACAACATCAAGGCCTACCTGCCAGTCGTCGAGTCTTTTGGTTTCTCGAGTCAGCTTAGGGCTGCAACCTCGGGACAGGCTTTCCCGCAGTGTGTGTTTGATCATTGGGACATGATGAGCTCTGATCCTCTCGAGGCGGGATCTCAGGCAGCGGTTTTGGTTGCGGATATCAGGAAGAGGAAGGGTCTCAAGGAACAGATGACTCCATTGTCCGAGTACGAAGACAAGCTGTAAGCAGCATCACCACCACAACCTCCAAAACTATTTACTCTCTCGTTTGTTCTCTCTTTGTTTTAATTTTTGTCATATGTCTGAAGTTTTACTGTTTTGGTATGATGGATTGATAGACTTGTTTTTTTCTATCCTTCTCCAATGTTGTTGAGAACTGCTTTACTACTTTTTAATGTGTTGCCAAATATTTTTGATGTCTACTTCTCTTTTACTTCTGTTTGTGTTGTTCCTTCTTCCTATTATTCATGCATGAGGTGAGAGAAACAATCTAGGTGAATAAAAGCCTTTTTTTTTTGCAGATGATGCAAAAGTAGAAGCCATCTTACACTAACTTCCGTCTTTGCCTGACTATTCAAAAACTCTTGTACTTATCTTCATCTTATAGAGATGATGTCAAAAGCATTTACAGTAACTCCGGTGAAGTCAATAAGCATGTATTTACTTCTGTTGTTTTATTTTATTATACTAAATTCGAAAGTACTTTCTCTTTGGTCCTCTGTGTAGTAGGTAACCTCCAATATGATAGGACCTACATGAATTAGTGTTGCTCTCTCTGTTCTGATGTTTCTATTTCCTTTGATTCTTGCATTATAATTACCAGTCATTTCATTTTGAAATGAATAATTCAAGATATTTCAGCCAAGTTACTGACAAGACGAACTACAAAAGAAAAATTTATAATGTGGGATTCATATAAAAGGCTATGATTGGTGTCAATTCACAAAATTATTGCATCAGATCCCAAACTTTTACATCTCATTTTTGTTTCACATCAAATTACTTCCTTTTGAAAATAAATAAACGAAAGATTTCACTATATTTTGCAAAAAACAAAGACCAATTAAACTCAAATGCAATGAAACTTGCAGAAACACAACCTGTAATGTTCTGTGAAGAACTGACTGATATATGTTCGGTGTTATGCTATACGTTGAAGCGGAAAAGCATCACATCTCCTTCTTTAACAATGTACTCCTTACCCTCTGATCTCAACTGCAAACCAAATAGCATTGTCACATATTTTCGTTACAAAGCAGGCAACTTAGTCTATGGACATTTGGGAAGAAACTCACAAGTCCTTTCTCTCTTGCTGCAGCAAGAGAGCCAGCAGCGACAAAATCTTCATATGCAACCTAAACAAGAGAAAAAAAACTATTGAGATGATGTTCCGGTACTAGACAGTTGAAGGTTACCAATTTTCATGACCCTGAAGTCATATTCAGAGATTCATTAAGAAGAAAAAAAACGCTTACGGTTTCAGCTCTAATAAAACCCTTCTCAAAGTCAGAGTGAATTACACCCGCAGCTTGTGGTGCAGTCATGCCTGTATCCACAGTAATTCCACCAAAGTTACTTCATATTCCCGGGGAAAAAGATAATACATTTGAGAACCAAACTGATTAGAAACTAACCTGCGTGTATTGTCCATGCTCTTGTTTCCTGCCACAGATAATGAACACTTAGAGGAAGATTGTTTCAAAATACTTTTTTTTTTTATTTGTATGTGTTCTGCACCTTTTCACCAGAAGTGAAGTAGGTCTGCAGACCTAGCAGACTGTATGTTGCCCTGATGAGGTTTCCGAGACCACTTTCACTGACACCTAGAGAGTTCAAATACTCTGTCCGTTCTTCAAGAGGGAGTTCGGTTAACTCAGACTCAACCTGCTTCCATGAAACTAAGATTTCCATCAAGTTGTGGAACAACACAGGCATGAGAACATCAAAGCATCACATATGGATAGAGACAATGATACTGACCTGTGCTGAAACAACCACATGTCCAGACTGCAGATCCAAAGAGAGACCCTTTACTTCTTCAACGTAAGCATTCTTCTCCGGTTCAGCAAGATCAGTTTCAGCAACATTTGCCACGTATATCATAGGCTTCATTGTGAGCAAGCAGAGATGCTTTACGACTTCATTCTCGAGGTCAGTCAAGGTAACCGACCGTGCAGGTTTCCCATCAAGAAGGGCCTCCTGGATTCTTTCCAAGGCAGTTTTTTCAGCTTCCTCCTGTTCCCAATGACATTACATACTTTACTGAATTTCAGCAGAGCCGGGTTATGAAAAGTTCGAGAACTTAGTAGTTTATGGGGGAAGTTTAACCTTGAGTTTGGATTGTGAATCCTTAGCCTTCCCTTTCTTAAGTCTCTCGATTCGTTTACCAATCTATATAGCTTATAAAAGGCGTAAATCAGCTCAACCAACTCCGTTTAAGATAAAAGGAAGTGTTCTAGAGTGACTCGAACAGACACAAGAAAGGAAAACATCTACAAACACCGAACAGGCAAGTGGATAGATCAAAAGGACATTGAACACTGAAACAACAATCAAGCTGAGGTAAGAATGGGGTGAACCTGATCCAAGTCGCAGAAAATGAGTTCGAGGTTGATGACATCAATATCAGACTTAGGATCAACTTTGCCATTCACATGAATAATGTCATTGTCCTCAAAACATCGCACAACCTGAAAGCAAAACAAAGAAGAAAGATGAGAGAGCAAATCACTGGGAAGAAATTTGAAGAAAGAGAGACAGAGAGATATGAAACCTGGAGAATGGAGTCTACTTCCCGGATGTGAGATAAGAACTTGTTGCCTAAACCCTGGAAGAAGAAGAAGAAAAAATCAAAACTTGTGAATGTTGGAACACAGACCCAGATAAATACAAAGAGAGAGAGATAGTAGAAAATGAAGCTGACTTCGCCTTGACTAGCACCCTTGACGAGACCAGCAATGTCCACGAACTCAATGGATGCAGGAACCACTTTTTGAGAATTACTAAGTTTGGAGAGCACTTGAAGACGCTCATCAGGAACAGCAACAATGCCAACATTAGGCTCAATAGTACAAAAAGGGAAATTAGCAGCTTGAGCCTTTCCATTTTCGACCTGGAGACATTCACAAAAGGTGTTCGACGAAATGCCACAGAGAGAAAGAGAAGACCCAGAAACAGAACAAGCACATTTACTCAATGGATGGTGATATACTTACGACGGCGTTGAAGAGAGTGGACTTTCCGACGTTGGGAAGACCAACGATTCCAGCTTTCAAGCTCATGCTTACTTTTGACGAAAAGCATCGCTTCTCGAGGAATTTGGGTTTACAAGTGGAGAAGAGAAAGTGGTTTTTGCAGAAGAGGGGAGACTTGAGAACAGTGAAGACACTACTAGAAACTACTTTCGCCATCGTCGTCGTCTGCGAAATGTGAGTGAACACAAACTCCTTCTGGCTCTTAGCTTGATTTCTCTCTCTCTATCTTATTTTTGGTAGTCTTAATTACGGGAAAATGTATTAAATTCAAACCAAGATTAGTTTAGCACTTAAAACAATTACGCACTTTGCTCTATGTAGTCCAATAGGGCTACGGAAGACCGTACGAATCCGAAAAACTCGAACCAAATCTGATCTGAATAATTTGAATCCGCACTAATATGTAAAAATATTAGGTCGGACCCTTCTCAACGGTATTTTATGTAATTACTATTACCCAAACTTGAATATAAACCGATCGGATATTCACAAAACCTAAAAATCTCGAATTGAATCCGACCCAAAATCCAAAACCCGAATCGAATCCGTATCCAAAATCCAATTGATAAACCCAAAATTTTCGAGACAATCCGAAAAAGTTTGAGAAAAAAACTCAAAGAAACTCAATTCGAACATGAATAACCCGAAAATACACAAATTTGAATGAATTTCAGGTATATTCGGTTTTCACTTAATTTGCTAAGTTCGACCTGAGATCGAAAATACACAAACCTAATCTGATCCAAAATTTTCAAGAATCTGAACGGATACTATAGAGCAGAAATTCGAGAATCGAACCGAACTGAACCGGAACATTAAACGTAAGAATTGGGTCCGTGAAGTTAGGTCCATTTTACGGCAATATATTAATAAGCCTAAACATGAAACGTAATAATTGGGCCTGTGAAATTAGGCCCATTTAACGGCACTTAAAATGTGTGTCCAATAAATTATGGACTTTTAACTTCTCGGGACTCTCCAATATCTGTCGGCCCATATTCGATGTGTAGACTACGATGAAGATGATGTGTAGAAAAGAAAAAAAAAGTAAGAAAGAAGGGAAGTAGGGTTGGACATTTTACCCGGAATCAGAACCAGAATTCAAAACTCGACTCAAAATATCCGAATCAAATCCGAATTCGAATAAAGAAAATATCCGAACGGGTATTCTCTTTAAGTATTTCAAGTTTCGGGTATCGAAAAACCGAACACGAACCTGAACCATAACTCGAATAAATACTTAAAATATCTAAATAGCCAAAAAATATCCAAAATATACTATAAAATACCCGCAAAAATATGAGATATCCTATAAAAACTCGATCAATCCGGAAAAAAAAACTAAAAATATCCGAAAAACCCGAAAAAACTTGAAATACCTGAACCCGAATATTCGATCCGAAATTACCCGAACATGCCTCTACCCAAACTGAACCCGAACCGAAAACTTAAAATACCCAAACAAGTATCGTAGGACTGAAGTTCGATATCCGAATCCGAACTGAACCCAACTCGAACCCGAATATTTTTCTTCGTTAGAGAAACTTTTCCCTAGAGAAGACAAAGAAGAGATGGATTTCACGTTTGAGAAAAACGATTTTGAGAAACTCTGAAGCTACTTGGCATTACTTTAATTATTCATATTATTTAAAAAATAATAATAATATATTTGAGAAACTTGGTTGATGAGAAGAAGATATCTCCGTAAAGGAAAAAAAGTCGTTTAAACTTCTAAGCTATAGTGAGAAACTTGGTCAGTATTCTAAAATAATAGTAATATTTTAGTGAGAAGTTTGAACGTTTGCTTTGACTTTCTTTTCCTTTACGCAGATATCTTCTTCTCAAGAAGGTCCTGAAAATCAAAGAGAAGAAGAAGAAGAAGACGACGAAGAAGAAACATGCCTAATGAGTCGTGTCGCGGTCGGAACTTGACCGAAGAGGAGAAACAAGCGTTGGAGAAATTGAAAAGGTTTGTCTCGCTTTCTTTTCTTTTCTTTCTCTATGTCTTTTTTTTTCTTTCTTTCTTCTAATATAAATGAATTATAATCATGCTTTCGTTTCGATTCGTATATAGTTTATTGAACTGGCTTACGCAACGCAATTTCGACAAGATCAAAGATGAGATTGTGCTGACAATTAGAAGATGTCCTCCCTCTTCCTCTGTTTTAAAGGTTCTCTTTTTATACCTATTTTGCTGACACCAATGTAGGTCCGGACTAGCCGGCAGGAGTCCGAAGATTCCCGTCCTTTTTGGACACATGTGACACGGGTTTTGAACTCAGGTGGTGGGACTCACGGTCATGAGCCCTTTACCACCACAGTTAAAAGCCCCGATTTAATGGTTACATTTTTTCTAACAATATACATATATACTTACATTGCAGTCTCTAGTGTCATTCATTTTCGAGATGGCAGTGCTTGACAATGCCTACGCCTTATTCTCTCGTCTCTCGGTCCACCTATTCCATGAGCTTCCTCCTTTGCTAAATCACGGCGAAGTTACATCTTTCGAAAGACTTTTCTTGAGAAAATGTCGAATGGAGCTTCAAAATTCGTCTCCTAAAACAGATAAACCACCTCTTGTTTATGTTGATGAATCAAGGTGTTGGATATTCACTAACACTTTGCGAGTTTTGGCTCATGTCTTCCAGAATAGTACCGTCACCGAAACAACCAGGCAGAGTATTATTCAGGTTTGCCTTTGCCTTCTATTTTTCACTTTTAGATCTTCTTGCTACCAAGGTCGGTCCTAAAATTTGTGGGGCTATAAATTTTTAGTGTGTTGAGGGTCAAACTCTTTGGAGACCAGCCGATCTATACATATTTATTCAAAAAGTTTGGAGGCCTAGGCGAATGTTACCTCCAGCCTAAGGCCGAATATATAAAAGGCTTCTTCTTACTACTTTGTTGAACTGTGGTTAGCTTCTTATGGATCCAGTCTTTCCACCTGGGAGGAATATCGATGCGATGAATCTTTTCTTTTCCTCCATTGGGAAACTAGCTGACTTCCACTTCTCAGATGAAAGTTTCGAGCAACAACTACAATGCTCACAGCGGGTAACACATCACCTCCCAAAAGCATAACAACCGAATGATATATGTGGCTTTTAACGCCGCGGCTTGATCATCTACAGGTCGTAGAGTTTGAAAAGAAATTCAATTGTGAAGTCAAGCTTAGGAAAGAAGCAGAAGATGCATTTTCTAAGAAAAAAGAAGAGCTAGAGATGATGAAACGTTTACATGAGTCTTACAAGGAAGAACAGAGTAAATTGCGTTTCCAAGTTAAAGTACTGGAGCAAGAGTACCAGGATGAGTTGCGTGTTAGGCAAGAAACAGAAGATTTGCTTGCTATAGAGCGGGAGAGGTTAGAGAATGTAAAGCTTAAAGTGGAAACTCTCAAAGATGAAGTTGATAGTATGCGTTCAAAGGCGTTGGAGTTCGAAAGAAAATACGAGTCTGAGCTAATTCTTCGGAAAGAAACAGAAATTGCGCTTGATAAAGAGAAGAAGAAGTTGGAAGAGATGAAGAAACGGCTTGAAAGTTGCAAGATGGAACAAGAGAATCTGACCTCACAGGTCATAACTTGGCAGGACAAATACGACCAAGAGTCAAGTCTTAGGAAAGAAACAGAGGATGCTCTTTCTAAAGGAAAACAAGAGCTAGAGATAGTCATAGGACTACTCGAATCATACAATAGAGAAGCAGATGCGATGCGAGAAGAGAGAGACAATGCTCTCAAAACAGTCGAAGAGCTCGAAAGAAAGCAAATGGAAGAGCGTCAACCTCCACAATCGTTTATCTGCCCTATCACACAGGCAAGCCCATCATATATATGGTTACACTCAAACCTAACTTGCACAACACTTAATCTCGTAATAGATGTAATAATATGGTTAAGTGTTGTGCGCATGCAGGAGAAGATGAAAGATCCACAGATTGCAGCAGATTGATTCACGTATGAAGCGGATGCTATTAAGAGATGGTTTAAGAATGGTCATGACACTTCGCCGATGACGAATCTCAAGCTTCCTCATCATAACCTTGTCCCGAACTGGGCTCTCCGGTTTGCTATTCAGGAGTTGGTTTGATTCTCTTTTGCAATTTTTTTCTCCGGTTTAGTATGACTAAATCTAGAGTTGATGTTGTGACAATAATGGCCAACTTTCTAAGATAGTAGGTAAATATCCGCACGATGTTGCAGTTTATTTTTATTTACGAACACAAAAATTTAAAAGGATAGAGAAAGTAAATATAAATTTGTATAAGAAATAGAAAATCATGTAAATATAAAATGGGCTCTCCGGTCTGCTATTCAGAAGTTGGTTTGATTCTCTTTTGCAATTTTTTTTCTCCGGTTTAGTATGATTAAGTCTAGAGTTGATGTTGTGATAATAATGGCCAACGTTCTAAGATACTAGACAAATATCCGCACAATGTTGCATGTTATTTTTATTTACAAACACAAAAGTTTAAAAAAATATAGAAAGTAAATATAAATTTGTATAACACATAAAAAAAATCATGTAAATATAAACTGGGCTCTCCTGCTACTCAGAAGTTGGTTTGATTCTCTTTTGCAATTTTTTTCTCCGGTTTAGTATGATTTAAATCTAGAGTTGATGTTGTGACAATAATGGCCAACGTTATAAGATATTATGAGCCCAAAACAAAAAATTATACTCTATATGTAAAGATGAGAGAAGGCAAAACTTTAATTACTTACTCAAGTTTAGATAGAGCAGCGTTTGATGTCATTTCTCAAGAAATTAACTAGACATGTAAGGTTGTTCACATGACATTCCAATATGAATCTATTCCGCGATGGATTCCCACAAGTGTGCACATTAGAATGACATAGTAAATTTCTACTAATATACATCATGGTTGATCGATTTTGAGATTTATGGAACTACAAACAATTACAGAAATATTATTAAAAATTACTTTTACGATTTGGAATCCAAACAACTCAGATATACCTACATTAAGAATTTGCGGGTTGAAGCAATTGTTTTGCCCCGCCTATGTGAAAGGCAGCCGTTTATATATAACATAAGGCATCCATGGGACTTACTTTTAGTCTTTGTAGATGGTTGGGGTCTCTGGTATTTCTTAAACATAGTCTGTCTAGAGCATAGGCAAAGGAACCGATCATTTAAGGTATCACTATTTTATGCGATAATTTTAGATGTATATAACGTATTAGAAAAAATATTTAGTGAATAAAGGCGTGCAAACTTTTAAATGAACATAAGACACCATGAAAAAATTGAAAACGTTGGATCGACATTGCCCTCAAATGCTGACATTAAGCGCACAAGTCAGACAATAGAGATGGTTGATTTGTGATCCAACTTGAATCTAAATCGAAGAAAGAAAAGTTACAAGAATGGATACCCGAACGAATACCCAACCATGAAACGTAATAATTGGGCCTGTGAAATTCCGCCCATTTAACAGCAATTTAAATATGTGTACAATAAATTATGGACTTTTAACTCCTCGGGACTCTCTTGTATCTGTCGGCCCATATTGTTTGTGCAGACTACGATGATGTACTCGCATTAGTGAGAAGTTTAAACGTTGCTCTGACTTTCTTTTCCTTTTTTGGGAGATATCTTCTTCTCAAGAAGGCCCTGAAAACAATCAAAGAACAAAGGAGTAGTAGAAGAAGAAGGAGAAGAAGTCATGGATTCTCCTCTCCATCCTTGTGTGGATGTAAGTTCTCATCCCATTTTTCATGTGTTCTTCTTCTCTATTCATTGATGCAATATCTTCTTTAAGTAATGATTCTTGCTTGGACATTGATCATTAGCCGTCGTGTCGCGGTCGGAATTTGACTGAGGAGGAGAAACGAGCATTGGAGAAATTGAAAAGGTCTACGTCTGCCTTTCTTTTATTTTTCCCTTTGCTTCCGACACAAATGAATCATTCAAGCATTCTTTTCGATTCGCATATAGTTTACTAAACTGGCTTACGCACCGCAATTTCGACAAGATCAAAGATGAGATTGTACTGACGATAAGAAGATGTCCTCCCTCTTCCTCTCTTTTAAAGGTTCTCTCTTTCTACTATACCTATCTTGCTTCTTTTTATTTACTAATGTTTACATTTCTCTAACAATATACATATATATATGTTGCAGTCTCTAGTCTCATTCATTTTCGATATGGCGGTGGTGGACAATGCGTACGCCTTATTCTCTCGTCTCTCCATCCACCTATTCCATGAGCTTCCTCCTTTGCGAAATCACGGCGAAGTTACATCTTTCGAAAGACTTTTCTTGAGAAAATGTCGAATGGAGCTAGAAAATTCGTCTCCTAAAAACGATAGACCACCTCTTGTTTATGTTGATGAATCAAGTTGTTGGATGTTCATTAAGACCGTGCGAGTTTTGGCTCATGTCTTCCAGAATAGTACCGTCACCGAAACAACTAGACAGAGTATTATTCAGGTTTGCCTTTGCCTTCTATATTTTCGCTCTTAGATCTTCTTGCCAAGTTCGTCCTTGGGGCTATAAACTTTTACTGTGTCGGAGGTCGAATTCTTAAGGTATAATTATATTTCCACGGTTTGGGGACCAGTCGACCTATATATATTTATTCAAGAAGTTTAGAGGCCGAAGCTAATGTTTCATCCACCCTAAAGCCCAGGCTCTGCTTGCTACATAAATAAAAGGCTTATTCTTACTATTTTGTTTGGAATTGTGGTTAGCTTCTTATGGATCCAATCTTCCCACCTCAGAGGAATATCGACGCGATGAATCTTTTCCTTTCCTCCATTGGGAAACTAGCTGACTTCAACTTCTCTGATGAAAGTTTCAAGCAGCAACTACAATGCTCACAGCGGGTAACACACCACCTTTAGAAATCATATAACAATATGGTATATAAACATATTTGCGGCTTGATCTACTGCAGGCTGAAGAGTTTGAAAAAAAATACAATGGTGAAGTCAAGCTTAGGAAAGAAGCAGAAGATGCACTTTACAGGACAAAAGAAGAGCTAGAGATGATGAAACGGTTACTTGAGTCTTACAAGGAAGAACAGAGTAGATTGCGTTTCCAAGTTAAAGTACTGGAGCAAGAGTACCAGGATGAGTTGCGTGTTAGGCAAGAAACAGAAGATTTGCTTGCTATAGAGCGGGGGAGGTTAGAGAAGGAAAAGGTTCGAGTTGAAACTCTCAAAGATGAACTTGATAGTATGCGTTCGAAGGCGTTGGAGTTCGAAAGAAAGTACGAGGCTGAGCTGATTCTTGGGAAAGAATCAGAAATTGCGCTTGATAAAGAGAAGGATAAGTTGGAAGAGATGAAGCAAATGCTTGAATCTTGCAAAATAGAACAAGAGAATCTGACCTCACAGGTCATAACTTGGCAGGAAAAATACGACCAAGAGTCAAGTCTTAGGAAAGAAACAGAGGATGCTCTTTCTAGAGGAAAACAAGAGCTGGAGATAGTCAAAGGACTACTCGAATCATACAATAGAGAAGCAGATGCGATGCGGGAAGAGAGGAACAATGCTCTCAAAAGAGTCGAAGAACTCGAAAGAAAGCAAAAGGAAGAGCGTCAACCTCCACAATCGTTTATCTGCCCTATCACACAGGCAAGCTCATCATATATATGGTTACACTCAACCTAACTTGCACAACACTCAATCTTGCGGTAGATGTAATAATATGCTCAAGTGTTGTGGACTTGCAGGAGATAATGAAAGAACCACACATTGCAGGAGATGGATTTACGTACGAAGCTGAAGCTATTAAGAGATGGCTTAAGGGTCACGATACCTCGCCGATGACAAATCTCAAACTTCCTCATCGTGACCTTGTCCCAAACCGGGCTCTCCGGTCTGCTATTCAGGAGTTGGTTTGATTCTTTTTGCAATTTTTTAAAATCCGGTTTAGTATGATTAAGTGTAGAGTTGATGTTGTGACAATAATGGCCTACGTTCTAAGATATTATGAGCCCAAAACAAAAACTTATTATGAGCAGCGTTTGATATCATTTCTCAAGAAATTAAGTAGACATGTAAGGTTGTTCACATGACATTCCAATATGAATCTATTCCATGATGAATTCCCTCAAAGTGTACACATTACAATGACATAGTAAAAGTCTTATACTAATCTACATCATGGTTGAAGGATTTTGAGATTTATGGAGCTATAAACAATTACAAAATCTTAATAAAAATTACTTTTACGATTTGGAAGCCAAACAACGATTTACGTACACTAAAAATTTTGCGGGTCGAAGCAATTGTGTTTGCCCCGCCTATGTGAAAGGCAGCCATTTACATAACATAAAGTAGCCATGGGGTTTACTTTTAGTCTTTGTAGACGACTTAGGTGTCCGGTCTTCCTAAAAGAGGGTCGGTCTAGAGCATAGGCAAAAGAACCATCGGGACCCGTAAGCAATAGGTCCATATATGCGTGGCCACATGTGGAGCTAATAATTTCGCACTAGAGAGAAATCGATCCTTGGCCTGGACCAACAGGGCAACTCCTCAACTAGTGGAAACAACTAGACCACCACAATGTGGTTGAGAAGTTGAAAACGTTGCTCTAACTTTATTTATATATTTTCCTTTTGAGAGACAGCTAATATTATATCTTCTTCTCAAGAAGGCCCTGAAAATCAAAAGAAAAAAACAAAGAAGAAGAAATCATGGAGTCTCCTCTCCTTTCTCATGTGGATGTAAGTTCTCATCTCTTTTCTCATTGGATGCTATTATCTCTTTAAATAATGATTCTTGCTTGGACATTGAACATGGAACTCTTAGGGGTCGTGTGGCGTTCGATATTTGATAAATGCGTTGTTTCTGTACAGGCTATAGAGTTTGAAAAGCGTTTAAATGGCGAAGTTAAGCTTAGGAAAGAAGCAGAAGATGAACTTGCTAGGGCAAAGGAAGAGCTAGAGATAATGAAAAAGTTACTTGATTCTTACAAGGACATGGAGAGTAAAGTGCAAGAGTTGGAGGAAAAATTTGAGAACAAGCTGAGTAAAATGAAGCAAGAGATGAAGAACATGCAGAGTAAAATGAACCAAGAAATGAGGCAAGAGATGAAGGACACAAAGTCCACTTATTTGGCTGCCAACAAAACTTCCTTCATATTCATGTTACAAGAACACAGAGATTCTTTGGCATCCGTCACTCCTTGAATTGCCTTTTGATACATCGCCTTTGCCATTTCAAAGTTCCCCGAAGCATGCAAGAATTCACAGTAAGAAAGTGCAACATTACCTTTGCAGATTTCATGACTTTCAAGTCTGTTGAAATAAAGATTTGACTACACAAACAAAAAGAAAAGCTTATCACAAAGCCATAAACAAAAAATAAGGAGGATTTGGGGAATAGACAAGAAAGATGCGACTAATTTCGATACTTCCTTTCAAAAGCTCAGCGAGGCCTTTGATTGCTTTAGCGGTAGCAGTCGCATCATCAAGACTCTCATGGTCTGTCTCTTCTACCAGTTTTAGAAACTCGTCAGCAACATTCGATGAAGCATCATCCTAAACAATGAAAAGCATCATCAAAATTCTACATAACTTCCTCCTAACTGTTGACAAACAAACATAGTAGTAGAAGTGTCAAGATTTTAACCTGTCCTGACTGAATCAAGAGAGCAACAAGGGCTCTCAAAAGCAACAACTGTGCATCAGTAAAAGAAAGTTTCAGACACTAAAAACCCACAAACACAAGAACAATCTTTACAAGAAGATAACCTCTAATAGGCAACGAAGAGAGTGTGAGAGACATGACTTGCTTGAGGCGTTCAATGGCTTCACTAATGTTTCCACTGTAAACATAACAAAATCAAACACCAGAAGTTCTATACAGAATCTTAAGCTTTCTCTGGTAAGAAAGATGAAACCTTTCGTATAAGAGATCAGACATAGCAAGCAAGACAATAGCTTTAGAATCTTGAGAAACATGATCATCGTTTGGTTGATTCCCAAGACATTGTTCAAGCACTAACATCCCTTGAGCATAAGATTCATCTGCAATTTCGACTCATTTTTCAAAAACTTTTCAGAATTTGGTTTAAGCAACTGAAAATTCCGATGATAAATAGAGAGAGATAAGAAACAAAACCTGAGCTTAGGGATGATTTGAGAAAGAGAAACGACGGAGATGAAGGTGTAGAGCCAACCAAAGAGGATGTTTCTAGATTCCGATTGTAGATTTTCGAGGGGTTTTCGTGAAGTGTTGGCTCGAAGAAGGAGAGAACGAGATTTTCCGGAAGTTAGAGATCTCGGCGATGATTGGATGGAAAGTTTGAGAAAGAGAGATGAGCTCCGTCGGTGATATTGCGGCGGCGGAAGGAGGAGACACGACTTCGTTGGGCGGNAAAAAAAGAAACACGTGTCCTACGCGGGTCAACGCAAAACGGACACGGGTCAACGAAACGGAACCGTTTGAACGGAAAACGGACTCCGTTATACCATGTAAACCGACATAAAATTGACCTCGATTTGCGTGCAAACCGTGTCTATACCGAGTCCAAACCGTGTTTTTTAGAGCCCAAAAATCAACATTTTGTATGGGCTTTTTAAAATACTCTGGGCCAAACAAACTTTTTGGGCCACTCAAATTAAGCCCAAAAATCATATACCCAAGCAAAACTCAAACAAAAACGAAGGACTCGACGACGACGACGACTAAGAATCCTTTAGAGCTCCGTAATACGTATCGTTAATGGCTTCTCCTGTGTAAGTTTCGTCTTCTCTTGTGTTTTTTACTTTTGTCTTCTCGACGATTTCTCGTTTGTTAATGAATTTGGTCGATTTTGGGATTCTGTGTTTTGTTAAATTCTAGCTTAAAATTGAGATTTTTGTAGAGTTTTAGCATCTGGGTTTCTGTAAATTTGATTTTTTTTTTTGGTCCTTGCTTTGTTCCTTATGGAGACAGTGTTGTAGAAGATCGTCCTGCTCCACTTGATGCTACATCAGATCCACCTGCTTTGTTATAACTTGATTTCACATTATCTTGTGCAGGTGCCAGCGCTTGAGCACAGTGGAAAAATCATAGGAGAGAGTTTGGATTTGATCAAATATCCAATACCATACTGGGGCATTGTTTCCATCATCTTATTCTTTGATTCCGAATTCAGTGCCCTCTCGTGTTATCTCTAGGATCATGCGAAAAGAGAGTTTGGCGACGAGTTGTTGAAGTACACTGATACATTCGTTAAAACTATATTGAAAGGTTTCATATTGTTCTCGGTGAATTATACACTTACAGGCTCTTCTTTAAGCCCTAGTGCGGTTGTGTCCTTTATGACATTGTTATCGACGATAAGGGTCACGATACCTCGCCGATGACAAATCTCAAGCTTCCTCATTGTAACCTTGTCCCAAACCGGGCTCTCCGGTCTGTTATTCAGGAGTTGGTTTGATTCTTCTTTTTGAATCCGGTTTAGTATTCAAGTTTAGAGTTTATGTTCGTCCCATCGTGGAGTAGGTTCAAAGATATTATGTGCTCACTAGATTGAATGAAATAATTAGATCAACTTCGAACCAGACAATGCAACACATCTCAAAAAACAGAGTAGAGTTTATGCCTAAAAAGCCGAAAAACTTCTCTAATCAAGAAATAAAGTAGAAGAAATCTAGGATGTTCACATGACATTCCAAGCTTACACATTACAAAAAAAACATTGTAACAGTCCCCTACAAATCTACATAACATATAGTAGCAGCGACGAGACTCACTCACTTTTAGTCGTTGTAGAAGACTGGGGACTTACTCAAGTGCCGACATTAGGAGCACCAGTCGATAAAGGTGGTCCATACGAGTATCTCCACTGACCACAAGCCTCGCATTTCTCCAGTTTAACCTCGTTTTCAAGCGTGCAGAACTTGCATGACCAGACTTTGTGCTTCATCTCCCTTTCCATTGGTTTTGCTGCAGTGCATAGCTCACATATTGGAGCCAACGTCTGTTCCTCGGAGAAAACAAGACAGAAAAATGAATATCGGAATAGAGATAACAGGAAGCTTCAAATATTAAATTCGAGTTACCGGATTCAATAAGGTGCATTCGGTACACTCCCACATTGCAGTTTCTTCTCGGCTTTGGTTTGCATTGTAATTGGTCAATGGCGAAGTTACCGGTGATGAGTTTGAATCATCTTTGACACAAGAAGGACCCTGATCGCCTGGGCTGCAACTTCTTTTAGCAAATCTTGTTTCAGAAGCTTCCTTTGTTAAATCAATGACATCGGATTCCCACTGATGACTGGAAGATGTGGCATCAGACCACTCACTACTTCTTTTTACTGACTTCACATTCAAGCTCCTTATGGAGACGGGTTCCTTACACGTGTCACTATCATTCCCTTCGTCTTCTAAAACCTCAGTAGATAAGGAACCACACCAAATATCATCAAGCATTCGTCTTTCAGCAGCCATTGCAGCAGCCTGTATTGGGGTAAGATCCGACATAATGCTGCTATCACCACCAAGACGATGAGGCCCTGAGGGTAAAAGTTTACCCGCACACACTCTTTTTTCTGCTGCTGTGGCTGCAGTTGCTCGAAGAGATGAGAGCGGAGGCTGACGAGAAAATCCACCCAAACGATTCCCAGGAATATCAAACCCCTGCCCTGTACCCGTTATACCCTTTGTCATCAACTCCTCGCATTCCTAAATGAAATAACAGCATCAGTTAGACGCCACGGTGACAAACAAACAAAAGAGAGCTCTGAGCAAACACTAGCTATACAACAAGACAACATCCGAAGTAGTGAGAACCTTTCGAAGCTCATCCCAAAGCTTATAGAAACTAGCATTGTGAGGACCATGAGCGTTGTGACAAAGCTCGTGGAGCATGGTGTCAAGAATCTCATGGTACGATAAGAAAACTCCGTCGTGGTTTACTCTCCTTAGCCTCAATTTCACTTGTACGCCTCTATTCACATTCACCCCCAAAAGCCTTGGATTTTTTGGGCTATACAAAATTTCGAAAAATCGGCAACAACAAATATCAAATCAGATGCACAGAAAGAGATGATGATGATGAAAAAAAGCAAATCCATCCATGGCGTTTCTAAGCAGGAAAAAGATGCGACGATAAGGAGAAATAAAGAAGAACCCTTTCGGTTACCAGAATTCGGAGAGAAGCTTAACACGCCATTTTCGTCTGGTCATAATAGGTTGAACCTGCTTCGCTACTTTCTCCAGAATCTTCGTGGCTTCATCTTCTCTGGGTTTCTTCTTCAACGCTTTAATTTCCCAGACTTTGTTCAAATCTCCCAAATTCATCGAACCCTTCGCAAATTCGAATGTTCAATTTTCACAATCTCGCCTTGTAAACTACGAAACCAGACAATTCCGATCTCCGATTGAAGGAAGGAGACGGTGAAGAAGAACCCCAGAAGAAAAGGGAATTTGCAATTGGGAATTTGAAATGCGAAGAAGCGTTCAGCTAAAGCCGAAAGCCGAAAGAGAGAGAGAGAGAGAGAAAAAGAGAGAGAGAGAGTGGCGGGACGTAAAAACACAAATAATTACTTTATCAATAACAAAACAAATGGGCCCATTACATGTCCAGGTCTTAAACTTCTCGGCCCATTATTAATCCGCAGCGTTTTGCGCCTGTGTTTCCAAGTTAAGAGATATGTCTTCTGTCTAGTGTATAAATACTAGGCTTCGGCATTCGGATCTTCGGATCGATTCCGGTTCGGATCCTTTGGATCTCGGATCTTTCAATTTGGGATCCGTTTTGGATTCGATTAACTTTTGGGTCGGTTCGGATCGGATACTCTCAGATCTGGATCGGTTTTTGAAATTTTAAGCGGATCCGAAACGGATTCAAAACCCGAAAAAATCCAAAAAGCCAAAAAAAACTTTAAAAACCGAACTGAATTATGCGAAAAGAACCGAAAAATCCGAATTCTCCGAAATAAAACCGAAAAATTAATATATTAATTTTAAAAATAAATATTTTCTATAAAATTATAAAAAAAAATTCGAGTATTTCGAGTACCCGATCGGATCCCGGGTCGATTCCGGTTCGGTTCGGGTACCCAAAAAATATTTCTATAGGAACCGTTCGGATATTTAAAGGTTTTCAATTCGGTTCGGTTCTTTATTTTCCGGTTCGGATCTAGATCGGTTCTTCGGATCCGGATATTTTACCCGTACCTAATAAATACATACAACTGTTAAATAAATCAACGATTTGGACCAAGGTTTATGATTTGGGTTTAGATACAAACACAAGTTAATCATTTGGTAGTTAAACCAATATCAGAGTAGAAACAAACAAAATAAAAAAAATTGCACACCGATCTATTTCTTTTCAGGTCTCATAGAAATGTTTTCTTTGTAAGGTGGAGAAAATTGCGAGGAAAACTATGTCAAAACATAACTCTTTTGATGAGAAAAGAACACCATTTTAGTTCGAGTTTCACCTACATCCACAGTGAAATAAACAGTTTCTCCTGTTCTTGTTTTATGGTGTGCAGCATCAATAAGGATATAATCAGTCTCCCGGTATACATAAAATAATTTTTTCCGATCCTTTTAACGCCTCCAGAATCGTCGGTTTTGTCCTCGTTGTTCTTGCATTCGTCTGCATATATCGATATGTCAAGTCTTAGTGGAACATTAACGACAGTAAAGAAAAACAAAACTTCTGAGCTACTCACTTTTGATACTCTATGGACCTCTCAAGGAACTCTTTGGCAACATCTTTTCTCTCATAAGAAGCTAGAACCTGTCTGATATCAGCTGGACTGCTACGTGCAACATCTGTAGACCCAACAAAAAAGGATTAACCAAACAATATTGATTAACCGAGTTCACTTGAGTCTGGAATTGAAAAAAATACTTACATTCAAGGAAGGGTATTAGGTCGACAAGCGCTGTGTCATCGGGTTCAAGTTTGTAAGGCTTGATTGGCACAGAGTTCTCTGGCTGAAGGCTTGATTCAAAAGCATTTGCGCTAATATACAGAATCCTCCTCGGATCTCTGTTCAGCTTTGACAGATCCTGCAGCAGGAAATTCAATATACTTATAGCTATTCTGGTAAGTGATAAAGTATGTTTTGATGAAGACAAGCTTGCTTTTACGTACCCTGTAGTGCTTCCCGTTCTCATATTTAGTAGCGCCTCTTGCTAGCTTAAAACGTATGCAGCCATTTGGGTCTAGCTTGTCACAGACAGGAGAAACATACTAGATGCAATGAAACAAGTGTCAGCTGACTCATCACTACGAATTTACAAGGAAAAACTGAAATAAATCATTTGGGATTTACCATATCCATTTGGTCAGAATACACGACAATCTCGTAGAATTTTGCGAGATGCTCCAAGAATGCATCAACACCTGGTCTTTTAAACGTCCTCCACCCTCTCTCTCGCTACATAATTTTGTGAATGAAAAAGCAGAACAGATCAGTTTTTACAGGGACTGCTTTGTCGCATGACATAGGTACTCTGAGTCATACACCCTAATCTACTGTACAAGTTTATGGTGATCAGTAAATCAATGGAATTGCTACCTTCCAGTCTGTGTGAAGCAGTGTCTCATTCAAATCAAGAACAAGCGTGAAGACATGCTGTTCTCCAGGCTGCAAATCTGGAAGAAGCTTTTCCGAGAGAGGTTCCGTAAAGCCCTACAGGGAACAAGAGAGGAGATAATAATTACACAAGATATCAGAAGATGCACAGGAAGCAAAATTGTGTGTGAATGAAAAGACGCACTTTCACATGTTCCTCCACAACTTCCCTGAGCTCCAAATACATGTCGATGGCTTTAGCAGGAACTGATCAGCATTAAAGAAAACAAAGTCAAGCTAAGCACAATTTAAGACATACTATCTAGTTCGATGAAAGCGGCGAAAGGAGTACACACCGGACATCGCAGCAGAGTACAACATAGTTTGGTATTTCTGCAGAGAGATGAGTATATAAAGTATTATTACTCAGAAATCTTGTAAGCAATCCCTTAAAGCGATATCAATACTAATATAACAGAGGTTTAAAGCTAGTGACTAAGGACATTTGACTTGGCTTTGAATGTTATGAAAGCAACTCACATCAATAATGGAGGAAGAATCAACAGGAGGTGTTTGCTTAGCCGATTCTCGGAAAGCCTTAGTCTTCTCATTCACTTCATCTATTGTGTAAGCTGCATAACGAAACAAAGAAGAACAATCACAAGCAATAAGAGTGAAGATCGATTGAAACTAGTGAATAAGCAAAAGCTTCAACCAACAAAATGTAACTATGGGAGAAGGAAATGCAAAGAGAACAGACCATAACTAGCGTATCCAGCAGCAGCTGTAGCACCAGTGAGTGCCAAGACGATGGCGTTAGTAAGAAACTTAAGACCTTTCCGCTCCTTTCTCACCGCCTCTGCGACCGCCTCTTCCGCTTGATTCGGCGGTGGCATATCGGAATACATAGACTGAGCAGAGGAGATACCCGGAGCTCTCGATGAAGGATTCGTTTCCGTAGAGAGTCCTCTTGATCCAAGCTTTGGCATACGAAGAGATCGAAGTCGAAGAGCCATAGAAGCTATCTCAGGTATACGACGAAATCGAAGAGCCATTGACGCCATTTCTCTCAGGTTTCGGCGCTTTCTCGCAGGGTTGAAGTAGGGCTTTGGAATGATCGGAGAAAGGAAAGAGAAATAAACCCAATTAGGACTGTTTGGTAACAAGTATTGTTGCCTCCCTAGCTGATTTAAAAACTGTTTGTGAGCCGGTTTATTTCTGCTCTGATATTTTTTCTCCACGCCGCCTTCTATATTGGTTTTCTTTTTATTTTATTTTTTACATTGAACCGGGTTTTACATTTTGGTTTTGTAATAATTGATTTTCCCTCTCTTTTTTCGACCCTCGTATGTACGTGAGAGTTAGGCGTTCGGGTATCCGACTAGGTTAGATTCAAATTTTATCCGGTTTAGATCCTGAAGTCCAACCGTACAATATCCACTCGAGTATTTGTAAATTATGTTTTGGATTCCGTTGGGATACATTTGGATTCAGGTGTGTCAAAATTCGTTTTTCAAGGTTTGGGTTTGTCTAAATGTTTTCGGTTATTTTGGGTATTTCAGATCATATTGAGTATTTTTACCGGAAAGATCCGTTGAATACTCTAAAAAATAGAGAGTATTTCGAATGTTATAAAATACTTATTTAGGATTATGATACTCATTAGGGTATTCATTCATATATTTTTGAATACTTATTCAAGTTTCGAGTTTTTCAAATATCTATTCGGGTTTGGTTTCTTTGGTTCAGGTTCGGGTAAAATGCCGAACCCTATATGTGCAAGGAAAGTTGAAAGAAGTAGAAAAGCCACCAAGCAACATCCGCAAATACAAAGCCTAAGATACGAAGTATCTCTCTCACACAATGTAACAGAGAAAGAGAGTAGTAAGTTAACCACTTACTCATCATGGGACGACAAATCTAGATTGAACTTTAAGAAGTCATTGGTCTTAGCCATCTCCACAAGCTCTTCAGCTTCTCCTTTCTTTGACCCTTTCACCAATTCATTAACTACCAGTTGCAACGTCGCTTCACCCACTACATACCTCTTACTGAATATCTCCTTGCAGAGCTCAACCGCAGACTCAAAGTCGCCTGCTTTGCACATAGCAGGAAGCAACAAAGCAAATGTAGCTTTATCAGGACGATAACCGTGCTTCACAATTTCTTGATACCACGATTTAGCGTCATCCATTGTTCCCTGGTTGATAGACCCTCTAATCATAGCATTGTAGCTGAAAACATCAGGTTTGATCCCACTAGCCTTAAGTTCTTCAAAGAGAGTTCCTAGCTCCTTTGATTTCCTCTCATTGGCTAATCCTAGCAACCGAGCATTGTAAGTCCTGATGTCTTTGGGTACATTCTTCTCCACCATCTTAGCCCATATCTCTTCCCCTTGCTCGAACTGTTCCTTCAGATACAAGGAAAGTAAAAGTGTGTTGAATGTGATTGTATCAGGTTTCAAACCCTTGTTCTCAATCTCATCAAGTAACAAAACGGCTTCGGGTAACGAACCCTTTTCACACAATGCCTTGATCAAAGTATTGTAAGATATGATATCGGGTTTGATAGATAGCTCTCCTGGTAATGCATTGAAAAGTTCTTCAACCATATCGAATTTCTTGGAAATGGCATACGCACTAAGCAAGGCATTGAAAGACCGCACTGACCTCATGCAGTTTCTGTCTGGCATTTCGTCGAACAGCTTCTGTGCGTTTTCAAACATTCCGGCTTTTCCGTAGAGAGAAATGATCCTCACCGCGAATCCTTCCTTCGACATATCGCGATACTTGTTCTGCTCCTCCAAAATTTCTTTCACCAAATGTAATCTATTTGCGGCGACGAGACGACGCACGGTTCTATCGTACACGGCTATGTTTGCCCTGAACCGCTCGGACTCGCATGCCTTTTTGAACTTCTCCGCGATCCGTTTGGGGTTTCGTTCGCCATTCACGATACTGCTTAGCGACTTTGCAGGTGGTGAGATTGCGGCAGTGACTTCGGAGGAAAAACGGCGGACGGTGGAGGTGTTGCACGTACGACGGAGAAGCTGAGATACTAACGACATCGTTTTGGTATTGGGCAAGGTTTTCAGAGTGAGACGGGTTTTAAAAAAGGGACGTATCTGATGAATTTAAAACTAAGTGAGACGGGTTTTAAAAAAGGGACGTATCTGATGAATTTAAAACTATTGTTCTGTAATTTTGATTACAGAAAATATTGAGGACAAGAATAAAAAACGGAGACAAAGAATGTTGCTTCGCCAGTAAGCAAGTTTCATCTACTTCCATGGCGCCAAGCTGATTACGAGTCTTAGCAGCTTTGACTTCTATCTCTATTTGCCAAAAACGCATCGATCAAGTCCGATGCTGTGTGAGTCACAGCGACTGTGTTCTCTTTTGTCTCTGTCTCGAGGCTTATTTTGCGTTCTGGGTCGGGTCTTGTTCGCGATTTGACACCCACTGATTCAGCTTGCTCGGAGAATAGGATCTTGGAGATGTGTGAGCTGCAAATCTCCTTGTAAGCTTCATACTCTGCAGCTCCGGTTTTGCCTCCTTCGAGGATCTTGGAAAGAGGGTGAAGCACAGCGACAGGGCCGTCCTCTATCTCCAGCTGCTGCTTGAGCGCTAGGAAGTCCGAAACGAGTTCTGAGTTCTTGAACAAGACGAAAACCGCTGACTCGTCCACGTGGTAGACGGATAAGACAGACGCTGCACCAAAGGTTTTGCAGATGCATTCTTTGATCTCTCTAGCCTTGAGTTTTTGTGGGAAGTTCCAGATGAGGACGATGTTCTCGTATTTAAACTTGGAGGCTCGCCAGTTCTCTGCGCTACTATGGCCTGTTCGAAGGTCGATAATGTCACCACTTGTCCAGCTGAGATAAAGACGGTTCATGTATTTGTCAAGTTTTTCGTTTTGGGTAAAGTTCTCTGATCCCGATTGATCTTTGAAGTCGAAACCTAGATGGCTACATGCCTGAGCAAAGATGCAGCCTGTCATGAAAGCATCATAACCGGCTTCGTGTTTTCCTCCTGCATTCCAGTTAGAACACCTGAAACAGAGAAAAGACAATTTAGCCTGAAAGCAATCCAAATGTGCATGCCTAAAACAGAGGAGGAACAAACCTAACATTGTCTACTTCAACGTCAATCTTGACACGCTGCTGAAGAAGTGGATCAGAGCTTCTCGATTGTGGACATAACGAGGAGAACGCTGAGGATAGTGATGTGCTGGACTTCTTCATCCTCTGACGCAAGATTGGGTTCACGTTTAAAAGTATTTTGGTGTCAACTATGTAAGGAAAGTGGTTGTTAATAGAGGCGACGAACTTCTCAGCTGTTGACGGGAGAGGACCCATAAATTTGCTGTATACATGTGCCATGTCTGAGTCAGATGGAACAAATTGGTTAGAGTAAGGCATTTGTAAGTTACAAAACTTTCATAGCCGTATAAGGAAGCAACTTGCTCGCATACCTAGGAAACAATTGTGACCAACAATCAACTTTTGCTCTGAAGAAAGCAGATCAATCACTTGACGAAATCCGATTGCAGATTGTATCTTTCTCTCCGCTGCTCTTTTGCGTTCATCCTTCGCCTCCTTCTGTGAAAAGACATACAGTAATGATATCAAACTCAAAGAACACTTTTAAGTATAAGAATCAGTGACTATTAAACTATCCCTAGATCATCACTTCACCACTCTCAGTTGCGATCCAAAGACATGTATCGAAAGTAACAACTCTTTTCAGCAAGGTAAAGGCTACTTTACCATGAGATTTTCCTTATCGGGTTCTGACTCCGTGTACACAACAAAGACTTGTGAAGAGGAACTTGTATCATTCGAATGTACTAAAACAAGATCTTCAAAATGCTTTCCCACAACCTGGAAGGCCAAGTCCGGAGCCAACAGATTTTAAAAAATAAACAGTCCAAGAAATGATGAAAGACAGAGATCAATCTCAGAACAAAGAAAGTTACCGATTTAATAATCCTAAGCTGATGAGAAGTAAAACCCTTGAGACTGAGAGCTGGACGCAAGTGGTAGAACACAGTTTCAGTACTCTGTGCTGAGATCCTCGAAGACTCCAAGGACGCATTCCCGCCATCTAATAGCTCAGACCGCCATTCATTCATCGTTTTCTTCATCCTTTCAGCAAAAAGAACATCCGCCAATCGCACTAACTTCAAGTCTTCTGCTTGAACTGTCGAATCGATGCCCTCCACGTCGAGACGCTTACTTGCCTCTTCCTCTTGTCGTCTGGACAAATAAGATATTCCTGAGATTATTCAAATATGTGAATTTCTCAACACACTCTCTTTGAAACCTAAAACAAAGTTTCTTGCTACGTCTTCTTAGTCAACATTTGGTATGTAAAAGCAAAAATTCCACAGACAAAAATCAATGAAAAGGGAGAGAAAGGAGGATACCTTCATGAAAGCAGGCGTTGAAATCAAATTGATACTTAGCAAGAAAATCTATGGATGTCGTCTGACAGAGAAACTCATGAGCTGATGGATCGCATGAGAGCTCTTGGCGAGGAAATATAAAGAAATTGTGCCTGAAAAAAATGGTACCCATGTAGTCAAATTCATCGGAGAAGCATCGAGAATGAAGAACAAGCCATTAGAGAGAGAGAGAGAGAGAGAGAGAGAAAGAGACTAACGGGTGAGAAACGAATGATTGTGTGAGAGCATCCCAGCGAAAAGGACAGACGCCGAACTGAACGACGGCGAATTTCTCGGCGGAGTCTTTGACTTTGAGGTAACGGACGTCGTAGCGGTCGAACTCCAAGGAATCTCGCCACGGAGCACTCGTGACGCCGGTCATTTCGAGATCGATCGCCACGAAATCAGCAGCTTTCACATGTGAACGCAGATCATTTAGCGTCGTCTCGAAGTTCGACCTCGTCACGTGCTTCAATGGAAAAGCAGCAGCCGCCGTCGCCGTCGCAACCGGCGAAGTAGTCACTGTCTCCGCCGCCGAAGAGAACAACCGTGGCCGTGCCAAAGCACAGACGAGAGACCTCAAAGGCCATCGCCTTTGCCGGCGCATCTTTTGAACGGAGAAAGAGAATCAAACGAGCATTTAGGTTTTGCTCGGTGGTAGAGAAGAGGGAAAGATGATTCCGGCAATAACGACGCCGTTTTCGTGAATCTAGACGTACACAGTAAGCCGTTTCTACCTTACTAAAACTGTAAACACTTCTCTCTATCTGTTTTCAAACAGCGTGATTGTTTTTTTCCCGATGAACAAAACTCGCCTTCTACTCTCTCACACACATTAATGGCGGCGTTTGCAGAAGAAGTGGCCGTCTTTGCTGAGACTAGCTTAGGAACTCGAATCGTCATGACGGTTCCTCTGGATATCAAAGCATCAGATTTCAAAAGTAAGCTCTCAAGGAAAAAACCCTTTTACCCCCAAATGATTTCTGTTGAAACTTTCTCTTTCGATTTTGATTTCCGATAGCCAATGTTTCTGGAAAAGTTTTGATCTTTCTCAGTTTATGTTCGCTAGTTTCTCAATAACGTTGGTTTAATCATAGGATACTTGAATTGAGTTCCTTCTGGATCGTTTGTGTGGAAACTTACATTCATATGAAAAGAGATTCTAGTGGAAAGCACTACAAGAAATGTTCTTATCACAATTGTATTTTGCGTTAATGGTGTTTCTTTTGTTTGATGTTCTGTCTTTATACATTTCTTGATCTGTTTTCTTGAATGTGTATCGTTGTTAATATTCTCCTTCAGGACTTCTTGAGATGAGATTGTGTATGTATTGTTTTGTTGTTTTTTCTCCCTTTTGCCTTCAAATTGAATGTTGATGATGTATTGTTTTGTTTGTTTTCTCTCTGACTATTAAAAACATGTATCAATCCGGAATGTGGTTTTGCAGGAAAACTCGAGAAAACGCACACAAGTTGCTTCTCGAGCTTTGGGGAGATACGAGTTCTTGGTCTGATGGTAACGAAAATGAGAAAGCGATTCCTTTTTCTTTTTTACAAATGATTAAGAATTTGTATCCCGCAATCTGTCGCAGCTACTTGCTTCTAACTTTTGCTTTTCTCACGTAGTATAGGTTAAACGAAGGTCTCGCTTTTATTATGTTGCTGAGTCTGTGCCTATAAAGTTCATATTCCGGGATAACCAAAAGCCTTGGCTTATCCATGCAGAAACTAGAGTTGTAAATGGATCACAAGAGTCAAGCATATCGAACGGTATTGATAAAGGCCAAATTAGACATTGTTCCGCTTCTGATGACTCCATTGAAGGGGTCATCGGGTCGATCCAAGGTGAAAAAAAGAAGACAAAGAAACCTCGGCCCAAACCTGATTCCAGGAATTTTGCTTCTAGACAGACATACCTTGACAGTAGAGAGTTTGTTGGTCCTTCCGCATCTGAACCTGAAACCGTAACATCTTCGCTGTCAAGAGCTGATGAGATGAAAAACTCTGAATGTCTGAACAGTTTCACACCAATAACACCAGAGAGGAAACCTGGAGACTCTGTGCGTATAAACGAAATGATAAGCAAGAAACTAATTGTGGCTGCAAACAACATCAGAATGCAAGGAAAGACTCATGTTTCTACTACACTATCATCATCTATATTTCGAAGCAAGAGTTGCAGAAAGAGATCTCTGGATGGTAAGACAATCTCTTCTCTTGCAAAATTTCTGGTCTTTAAGATACCGGATACTGAGGATTGAGTCTTCTATTAAGCTCTCCCTTAATGCTTTCATTGCTTAAGAAGTAGCTTTGTGTAGATGTGCAAGTGATTCTAACCTTTTTTTTTAATGAATGTTAGGCAAAGATTCTGTACATGTAAACTATTTTTGTATAAGTAAACTTTGTGATTATGGTTCATAAAGTTCAAATCATGAAGAAGAAAGAAAAGGGACATTGATGTGAAGAAACGAATCACAAAATGGTCTTTAGCTTTTGCCTCTACTCTTTTCTCAAGGATTCTCTTTCTTTTGTTTCTTTTGTCTAAGGATCAGAAGATAAATAAAATATGAATTTGTCCCAATACTTGCTTATAAATTATTTGAGGAACTTATATTTCTCAAGATATTTGAAAATTATTTCCCTCAATATTGAGTTTATGAAAACATGGTTGGTTCATGTTTTTATATTATCACTAGGAGATTCACCTGTTCTTCTAAAATATTATTTAAAATATAACATTTAAATTAAAATGCATTTTAAAATTTTTATTATTATTAAGAATTGATTGGAAGCAGTTATTTTACTTACTTTTATTAAAGATTAAAATATTTTTTAATATAACTTAATCAAAATGTCAATTCTACAAACCCAATAGAACTAAGTATGAAAAATACGTGAACTACAACCAAGTATTTAAAATATCTGAAATACAACTAAGTATCAAAAATATTTGTTGATTGAATAACCAAAAGTACCTTAAATAACAAAAATATACCAAAAATATCCAAAAAATATTTTAAAATAGGTAGAAATATTTGCAATTTTTTTAAGAAGATATCCAAATAGTTAACTAAATTCAGGAACCTGCAAAAATTAAAACCAAACCGGAACAAAACTAAACAAAATTAGTCGATACCAATTTTTTCATACATAAATCACCCAAAANTAAAATGTCAATTCTACAAACCCAATAGAACTAAGTATGAAAAATACGTGAACTACAACCAAGTATTTAAAATATTTGAAATACAACTAAGTATCAAAAAAATTTGTTGATTGAATAACCAAAAGTACCTTAAATAACAAAAATATACCAAAAATATCCAAAAAAAATATTTTAAAATAGGTAGAAATATTTGCAATTTTTTTAAGAAGATATCCAAATAGTTAACTAAATTCAAGAACCTGCAAAAAATAAAACCAAACCGGAACAGAACTAAACAAAATTAGTCGATACCAATTTTTTCATACATAAATCACCCAAAAGTCAAAAAAAGTAACCCAAACTAACATGAAGGTTCCATTACTAAATAGGGCATTCATATGCACTAATCTAATTAAAAAGGAATGATAATCTAATTAAGAAGATGGTTGGTTACTTCTTGGAAGCGGAATCCCTCCTAAGGAGAGTAAGAAAACATAAACATTGAACCACACCTCTGTTTCTCATAATGAATACCTTTCTTCTCCAACATGACACTTCCAGTAACCACGCAAACCTTTGCTTGAGTTTTCTCTAACCAAAACAAACACTTAGAAAGCCAGGCACAAGAAACAAATTGATCCCGCAAATGGATTCGGGCTCCCGCCTTCATAATTCTCTACAGGGCACTAAAACAACAAAAATGAGCGAGGACTGAGGTGTTCTTGGAGCTCCTTAACTGATCAGTGAGTGTTGCATCATCTCATCATTTTCTCTTATTCCCCTCTCGTGGACTGTTAGAAGTTAGAACCAGAGTTAAATCTATGATGAAACAGATCTCGAGACCGTACCATTTCTTGCCCGTGACAGTGATCTTGGTTTTGATCTTCTTGGTGTTTTCCGGAAGAACCGTCTCGAACATGTGCGCTTATATCGTTTGGTTCTTTGTTCCAATAATTAAAGAACAGAGCAGAAACCGAGGATAAACATATAATACCATGAAAAAGAAAATGAAGGAGGAGAAAAATATAGAGGATCAGATTTCTT